>KZ505636.1:267226-353380 GCA_002844005.1 Limosa lapponica baueri
TTTTTTTTCTTTCCCACTTGAATAATCCAGAAATGTAAACAAGTTTGTCAGTTTTCACATAAATATTGTTGTCTTTCAGTGAATTATTAGAAAATCTGAAAGGAACAAGCATATGAGACTCCACTTTTACACCACAACTGTTTGGAACTCCATAAACAAATGACAGCCATTGAAAGAAGATGCCTAATTAACCACTTGCTCAATGTACATGTACATTTGAAGGTTATCTCAAGGAGTTATTATAACAATCCACCTTAAAATCTTCAGGGCAGGCTAATAATGGTGGGCAGAAGTCATTAATGTTTGTATATTTGGATGGAAAGAAACATATCTTTTTATAAACTTGCAAAGATTGCACAGGACAGATATGAGGGACAGCCAGATTTAGCCAGGGATGATTCAGCCCTGGAGAAGTGAAAGTAGTGAGAGCAAGCGATCCAGGCAGACCGCAGGAAAATAGCTGGGAATTAAAGAATATGGAAAATGTCATTCCTCACAAGAGTTCCTTTGTGCAGTTCCGCTTAGTCCACTTTGAGAAGAAGCTTGTTTAGGCTTGTCCACATGGAGACTTCACATTATTTTGCAACAGCTTTACTTGGCAACAGTTCAGATCAATTCAAGCAGCCGCTATTGATATGACAGACAATGCAAGCCCTGTCAAAAAGGAAAGAGAAAGGGACCCTTATAGGGACCTGTCTGAAATAGCAACAGTCCATTGCTTTCTAAAGAGTTTTCTTTTACTCATTTCAGTGGCCATAAGCTTACCACAAAAGAAATTCCTTTTTGTTTCTCAGAAAGGTCAAAACAAATGAGCAGATGACTGAAGATAAAGTAAGAACAAATCTGACTCTAGCATCCTCACCCAGCTGAACTGAAAAAGAGTTATGCTGCTTTTCAAACTATCTCCTCTCTCTGGTTCTAGCTGGGATTAGAAGCAGAAGAGCCAGAGAAACAAAGCCAGATTGTTTCTGGCTTAATCAAAAGTCCCAGGGGATTAACTGTAGTTGCAAGGTTACCAATGTGATTTTTCAAAATGGAGCAGGCCAAACAAGCTTCCAAATATTCAAAAATTTGGAAGTTTATCTAGCTATTTTTCCATAACAGTTTAAAGTCCTCCCTATCTCAAATCCATGACAATTTTAAATTCATATCAGAAATGGAGCAGGATAATTAACCAAGGAACATATTATTTCTTTCTAATGTTAATATTTTTCTATTTCTAATAAAATCTCCATGGTTTAGCAGATAGCTTCCCTGTAAAAACTCTGATTTTAATACTGAAATTGACTCAGAGAAGTTGTGTTAACTTGAAAATTGCCACGTGAAGACAAAGTGAAAACAAATTAGCAAATTAAAAGAAAATAATAAAAATTATGTTAGCTTTCATTGTCACAAATGAAAATAGACCTTGTTTTTTGCTGCTTTACACAGGACTTCATTGTTACTCTGCCTTCTCTGGTGCAGAACAACAGAGATACGTAGAGATAGTAGGATTTTTTCATAATATGGAGGCAGACCTTCATTGGTATAAAATGTGATATTAAACATGGTGGAACAGCATCACTTCTAGGACCTGAGATTTAGCCTTGTATTTTTAGCATTTTTTCCCCTCTTCCTGGTCACTGATAGCTCTGAAAACATTTTCCTAATGCAAAGAAAGCATAGATCCTTGCTATATGAATCAGTCTGGTTTTCCTTTGGGAGCTCATTACACAGCCTTGCTCCTTTATCCAAATATACTGCAGCTTTCACATACAGTCCCTTGTATTTTGCAGTTGAATTACACAAGCAGAGTACAAATGTATTGTTGAGTTGCATACGAATTTTCAATCCCTGCTTTAGTAGGGTCATAGTCTGCTGTTCATTCTGAAAAATTAAAGCCATCAAAACTCACTACAATACTGGATGTGGAATCAGTGGAGAGACTGCTGAGAAGAGAGACCACTCAGTTTTACATAGACAAGTCTCTGCACTGCTTCCATGCTCACCACCTGAGTGCAGTGATTGATGAGATCTTGTTTTCTTCCACATTCCCACCCCAGTCACAGGAGGAACTGTCAGCTGCCTGACTCAGTTTCCTCTGACAATGCAGTATTATTTCTCCAACAGTAATTCATCTCTCCTGCCACAGAGATGCATTAGCCTTTCTCAAATGCAAAAAATATGCTAAGGCCAGCTATCAGCTACACAATAATAAACAAACCAAAGTATGAAGAGTCAGTTATATCACAATGTAACAAACTTATCTGTGAGCCAAAATGAAAATTATCTTTCTTTAGAAACTTTCAAACATCCTCAAATACAAATCCCTGTGTTCAGAATTTTATCCTAAATAAAACTCAACTGTTACATGTACATAATTATTCTCAAGAAACAGAAATTGTAAAAAATATAACAAAATCCTTACTGTGAACTGAAAAAAACTTAAAATTGTATCTCTTTTTAATTTCTTTTCTTAAAAGAAAATATAGTAACAATGAAATTAAAAGAAAAAGTTGCATACACGAAGACCGAGGTTTCTTTCAAAGGTAATAGACCAGCTTGCAGTTCACAGTATTCTAAGTCTTCCAATATAGGCAGTAAACATCCATTTCCAGCAGATCATTAAATGTCCTTTAAACTTTCATTCAGAAAAAATAAATAATAAAAAGATTCAAAGCAGAATCAAGTAAAAGATTCTAAAAAGACAACGAGATTAACATAGAATATGTCATCAACTTCACACAATTGGACCGATATTTAGGATGTTTCAGACATAACAGCTTGTAAGAATTATGGATGATGGTAAATATTTAGAAAATAATAACAGTAAGTGAACTCAAAAAGTGTGAGGTCAGCAACATTTGAAGTAAGATGACTAATAACTTCATTTAACATGAATTTGAAAACTTTATTCAGAAGATTATATACTCAATAAAACAATTTATCTTACAACTTGTGAATGTCTCCTATATTGGAGACAGTTACATATCTTCTTAAGAAAAGTGAAAGATTTGTGGACTTGTCCTTGCTGTACTGCTATGAAAATTAAGCTTTTAAAGAGACTCAGATAAATTTATCATGCAGCTTTCAGTGTTCTAAGTAAAGTTAAAAACCAGAATCATATTAAAAAATACAGTGAAGAAATTATTAAAAAGATGAACATAGAAAAAACATACCTATTTGAAGTACCTTTGAAAGCAAAATTCATTTTCAAGAATGAAATGCCAATCAGTAGGCAAGTGGTTAAATTTTTGCACTTAAACTCTTAAACAAGATAGAAATGAAAAAAACACTTTCTTGCATTTCAGAAAGTGGTATCCACAGAGATGTGCGCTGGTTTGAGTATTTAAAATGTCAATTTCAGCATGTTTTTGCATACAAGACGGTATCAATAGTCCTTTTTATTACATAGTCATATTGTAAATTACTGTTAAAAAGAGAAGACATTAACAATTATCTGTTTCCACACCGTGACTTGGACAAACTCATGGATACCTATACCATTCTCAGTAGGTGTTTGCACAGGCTGATCTTACAAACTTCCAAAAAAGATTTCACAGTGTTTCATCCTAAATCTCATTTGCTAGAATTTAATATCTATGTCTATTTGTCCAGCTCCTGTGACCAAGGAGAACAAATCAACCACTGGTCTTTTTACAACCTTTTGTCTACTGGAAGACTCTTCTGCCCCTCTCCCTCAATCTTTTGTTTCCTAGATTAAACAAGCTAAACTCTTCCAACCTTTTCTAGCAGTTGGTGATTTCAAAACCTCTTTCCATGCTTGTTTCTCTTTTCTCAGTTAATTCCTGTTGTTCTGTATCTTCCTAGAATATGGCATGCAGTTGGGCACGGCCATCCAGGTGAAACTTTACATTTCCTGAAAAAAACTTGCTAGTTACTTCCTGGATGAAAGACACAGCTTTCATCCTGGAATGAGACTTGTTCAGTTCTTTTTGCAGTCTCATATACTTATGTTGTGTTCAATTTGTCATCCATTTTAATAGGCCAGCTTCTGTCATAAGAAATAACTTGTTAACTATCATGCTTTTTCTTCACAAACAATTCACCCCTTTTTTACTGTATTTTACTTTGCTGATTTCAAACTGTCTCTTCAACTCTTGACCATTTTGAATGGCTATAAGGAATTACATTATGTTTAGGTCTTGTCATTAGTTTGAATTTAGTGTTATCCTTCCATAAAAAAGATTAAGTAGCCCATGAAAAACCATTAGTGTCTCCTACAATAAATAAAGTCTTTTATTTCTACCCAGGGGAGTTTAAAAAAGCTATGTTCTCTCTCTTCTTCAAAGTAATAATTGATGACATCATTGAGGTAATAAAGTCACAAACCCCAGCCACCTTACCTACACTATTAGCTCAAATGACTTCAAAAAAGTTAACGGTCTGAGCAATTTGAATGGAATTTGGCCCTGATGGGGCCAAATCATTTTGGCCCTGGTCATTTTTATAAACATTAAGTAGAAATATGTTTTTGTGTGAAGATTGGGCTTTATTTGTTAGTTCATTTATGACCAAAATTTAGAAGAACCTCAGGAAACACTGTTCTGTATGCTACCGTCATCTGTCTTATTCCAGAAAAAGTTCAATAGACTAAGAAATTAAAAATTTAAGCACTGAACTGAGAAGCAAGATAAAGTATTTTTATAGATTGGATTCAGGTTCTTGTCTTCTGGTAACAGAATGAACATTGAAACAATTTCTTGCGTATAAACACTAAGTGATGCCTCTTAGGTTGCTTCAAAATACTATTTCATCTCTAAATGTGGCTTTTTTCTCTCTTTTATTTTTTTTTTAATCTGGAGCAAACACCCCCAAAACTCACCCAAAACTCTAGAAGAGTTTTCTTTTCTTGATCATGTAGGGTTTTGAACTTCTCAATACTGCGTTCCTGGAATAGCTACCCTAGGGTACACACTTATTTAGCTGGCTCCTTTAAAGGGAGGGAATTTCGCATGACTTGAGGGAGGAGGACATTGTCAAGTCATTACCACTGAAAGTTTTTTTTTTGTCTGGTCTCTTGATCAAATTCCCTTAATTACATTACGCAATCCCATTGCGCCTTAAATGCTACACATCTGGAATGCAGCATAAAGGCTTTATTGGATTGATATCCCTTATTTCTTTAAAATCAAGTGCTGTAGGAAATCTCATTTTTTGTTTGAACTGGTCTGAAAAGATCTCAGAGTAGGCAGCGATGAAGGGTTTTGTTGTTACAAAAATGTTATGTGTAGTAATTAAAATACCCCATTTGTCTCACTGAGAGTGACTGACAGGAGTATAGCATCACTTTGATTATTTACAGACCCACCCACCATTTCAGAACAATTTACTTAAGTAAAAAGACTTTGCAGCCTTGTATCCCCTGGAAACCTACATAAGTAGATTCGGATCACAGTTTTATTAAACAGTAAGAAATAGTTTAGAGGTATTTTTCTTCTTTTCGTCTCAATGGAATCTGCAGATATGGCTAAGGGACCTAGGGAAATTCCTTATCTGATCATGGTATTAGTAATAGATAAAGTTCAGGTTTGCTTTTAACATACAATAACATGAGACAAAGTCAATATTGTTATTCAGATATGCTTCAGTTCTCCAAATAGAACTAAAGTAATTCACTATGCTTGTTTATATTTTGGCAATCAAGATCAATTATTGTGCTAGGTGATGTATGAAGACATCCCAGTGTGACTGCAATCTTATTTAGGGCAAGATAAAATTGATGTGTAAAGTACAAAAGAGGTGATAAAATGACAAATACTGTACCAAATAATCAAATTAATCTACTGTGTTAATTTTGTCCACTTTCTTTTGGGTATCAACTTCATGTCCATCATTAAGATATATCTAGCAGATAGTTTTGTATTCAGAAACATCGTCTTCAGTGTCAAAGCAAGCTTTTATTTTTATTTCTGTTCACCATCTGTAGCAATAACTATTTACTGATTTCTAATCAGTGATGTACAACATAGGCATTTCAACATTATATCAGATATACTTCCAACAGTGACTATGTCAGATACTTCACATTAAAAAAAAAACACGAGTAAACAGAAGCGAGTCTAGTAGTAGAAACAGCCATAATCACTGAAGCGTGATGTTTATTATTCTGAAACTATTGTTTCAAATCCATTAAATCCTTCTAATATAAATGCCCAATTTCTTTCTCTGGCTTTTCTCTTTCCTTTTCCTGTGAGGGTGCTAGGAGCATCCTATGTCAAAAAACTTTGCAATGTGCTATGTAAAAAAGTATTACTTTTCCTGCATTTTAGATTTCTTACACTCAAGTTTCTTAATATGTCTCACATTTTTAAAAGCTAGTAGAACAGAAGTTACAAGCATGCAATTTCTGTTTCATTCTTTAGATTCTTTTATCTAGCGCCATGACAGGCACTTCTATGATAAGCAAAATAGCCTTTGAATTTCTCTTGATATAAACATTTTTTACAACCATAGGTTTGGTAATTTTATCATGTGATTCTGGTTCACTCTGTGTTCTGCATTTTTCTTTTTTCCTTTTAAGACAGGGTGGTCAATTTCACGTAAAGTATTCCAGACAAACATATCAATGATTGTGTAATGGTAATAACATTTTAAAATAAAATTTCCCAGTACTTGTAAACCCTAGTGACTTAGGTTATCCTTCATCTGATGCCTGTCTAGCTCTCCTAAACATAGGTCCTCACTAACTTGTCTGCAGTGATAGCCAGGTGTCTAAACTCAGCTGGTGCTGTTAATTTTAGACTCTTCTAAAGTGCTTCAGTTTTTCCCTATAGTATATATTTATATTTATCAGCATCAAAATCCAACTGCAATAGCACTGACTTCATTTATTCTACCTCGTTATGTATCTCTGAAAATTTTCACAGTTCTCTGGGTGATTACCAAAATCCTTCTCATCTACAGTTGTATTTCTATCTACTAAATATTTTGTATTTTCATATTTCAATATTCAGTTTTTTAATATTTCATTTATCCCAGCATCTGCTCACCTTTCCCATAAAATGAATGACAGTAATGCAGAAATTGGTGAAATTCTAAAAGACTTTAATACTTCTTCCTTTGGGAAGAAAATGCTTCTTGAAATAAGATTTGTTTCGGGAAGCAGGAGGAAAGAGAAAATGACAGTAAGAAGTCTGGAAACAAAATTATTTTGTCAGGTTACATATATTGGAGGAGGTGTCTAGAAAAGGAAAGCAGTTAAGCATTTCCTAAGGAGGCAGAGACTTGACACCCACTTCATGTCTTAAGAGCCTCATTTTAGCATTGGCTTATTTGGTAAATAACTATTCTCCCAAACTTCAACTTTAACTTGGTATTTTCTGGGTGGTTGTAGAATTTGCCAAGCCAAATCCTGTTCTGTCTCATAATTGCCTTTGAGATCCTCAAGATCAGAAAGAAGTCCTTAAACTGGAAGAGAAAATCACTTACCATGATGGACTTCTGCACAAAATTCATTTTTTTTTCAGTGGCCAGAACCAGAAGAAAGGTAGAAAGGTACATTTTTTACCAGCTGGAACCTGCTCATGACAGTCACATTTGGTTTGTAAACACACATTCAAAGTAGTCTTTATGGGAGTCAGGAAAGACTGCAGACTACTGCAGTAAAATTCTCATCAGAGAGAAGGGAATTAATTTTTCCAGGCAGTTGGAGAGGAAAAAAAGGCATTTCTGGAAACTGATTCTACCTGCTCATCCAGTGTCAGCAAGGAATCAAACGCAGCCCTGAGGCTTTACACCCTTTTGATGAACGACAGCTGTAGTTCTTCAACGGAAGGTGGAAGCAATTTTTTTGACCAGATATTCAAAGGATTTTCCTTTTCTGGTCAGTATTACTTCACTCTTCCCTGGGTTCCATTTGAGCAGTGGGCAATGCCTTTTGGCATTCTGAGAGTTCAAAAGTGGGGAAGTCCAGAGGTCCATCAGCTGACATTACCTCGTGATTTCCTTCCATCTTCTGATTGCTGTTAAAGGCAGTCGGCAATTCCAGTCATAATATACTTCTCAGTTACGTGCAATAATGTAAATTGGCCAACTGGTGCCCAGTCTTCTTCACAAAGCTTTTGATACATGCCACTGTCAGAAGCAAAGGCTTATATGTAGCAAATGGAGGACACAGAGATCTGAGCCTTTGATACTAGCTGTTGAAATAAGAAGATGAGACTGGTAGAACTGAGATCTACTCTAATCTACTGCTGTGTGTGCAGGGCTGGCAGCTTTTCTTTAGGGAAGAGGAAACGTCTTTTATGTGAAACACACAAAGAGAAAAAAGGAGAAATTCACAACATTATTTTTACAATGCCAACGTTCAAAGAAGATATTTATGATAAGAAATGAAACCAGTATAATGAAACCTCCACCTGATACAATTTTTTTATTGGAAGCCTCTCTCTTTTAGGAAAATATGCCAAAATATCTCCAAATATATCAAATAATTCCATTCTAGTCTTGGAAAATGTCACCTGTGTTAGGCATCTCGAGTGGTTGGTTAGAACAGAACAGAGATATTTTTATATAATGATAATGGTAAATATGTCTGCCACAATTCCAGATTAAGTCAGAATAAATTTAATGAAAAATAACCTACTTGTCCATATGGTCTTCATCAGAGCAATACCCTACACTGCCCAACATTAGCATAAAACTGCTTTCTGACAAACTAAATAGAAAATACGATCTTGTTACATGTTCTGACAGGAGAAAAACCAAAGGGTTTACAGATCCACTGAGGCAAAAAAGTGTGAAGACCAAATGGAGAATGACCTGTCAGGCGATCTATGGCTTCTTACAGAAGGAATTTTAATTCAGTCATCTCTGTTGATCCAAATGTTGCAAGAGGACTCGAGATCTCTTAGGCTACGCCCACATAGTTAAGTACCTCCAGTCTATGAAATTTCTTTCAGTCTTTTAGATTTGAGGCCAAATAGCACAGACCACCCACATCCACATCTCCTAGCACTTGGCCTTATGTCTCCTCTCAATCCTGTGTTGCTTCCTAGTAGCACATGATGTTAAGTTTCATGTCTTGCTTTTTATTCAAAGTGTCTGCAAGCAATGTTGAAGCCTACTAGAGTGGGGGTTTTTTCATAACAAGGTTTTGCAAGTGTATGTTACATGACAAGGGGTATGCTGGAAAGGTATATGAAAGCATTTGAGATGGCAAAGCTTGTTGGAATACACAAGAAAATATGAGTGAAAGTTCAACATCTGCTGCAGTTTTGACCATGTTGCCTATGGAGCATGGTCCTAGGTGCATACTGTCTACAATCCCACACCTAGACTTTGTCTCAGAGGAAATTAGTCACCATTAGTGACTAGATGGTACCTAGAAGCATGATCACAACTAAGGAATATAGATGTCTGGCCATTCATCTATCTGTCTCACTGTTATGTATTTAGCAACATAAATCCAGGTTTTCTGAGGAATACAGGGCTTGGGAGGAATACAGAGGCACTGTCTGAGCATGTGGGAATGAGATTAGGAAAGCCAAAGTCCAAATGGAATTGAATCTGGCAAAGGATGTCAAAGGCAGCCTCTGTAAATATGTAGGTGACAAAAGGAAGACTAGGCAAAATGTGAATCCGCTGCTGAAGAAGATGGTGACACAGGACATGCAATTCACCTCAATCTTCATTCAATCTTCACCTCAGTCTTTGCTAGTAAGATCAGTCTTTAGGAATCTGAGGTCCAAGAAACATGGGGGAAAGCCTGGAGCAAGGAAGATGTACCTATGGTGGAAGAGGATCAGGACAGGGAATACTTAAGCAACTTGGACATACAGAAGTACATGGGCCCTGATGAAATGCACCCACAAGTAATGGGGGAGCTGGCATATGTCATTGCAAGGCCACTCTCAGTAATCTTCAAACAATCATGATTAGAAGTGCCTAAGAACTGGAGGAAAGGAAATGGCACTGCTATCATCAAGAAGGCCAAGAAGGAGGACTCGGAGAACTACAGGCTCATAGAAAAAAAAGGGCTGGAAGGACAGAGAGTGAGGTGAACTGGAAAATGGCTGAGTGAGCATGTCCAGAAGATGGTGATCAGTGGCATAAAGCCTATTTGGAGGTCAGTAACTAGTGGTGTACCTCAGTACAATACTGGGTCCAGCCCTCTTTAGCACCTTCATTAAGGATGATGGGGCAGAGCATACACTCAGTAAGTCTGCTGATGACACAGAACTGTGAAGAGTGGCTGATATGCCAGGGGGTCCTGCTGCTATCCAGGGTGACCTCAATATGCTGGAGAAATGGGCTGACAAGAATCTCATGAAGCTCAACAAGGTCAACAAAGATGTTTAAGGGATTGGAGCATCTCTCCTTGTGAGGAAAAGCAGAGAGCTGGAACTATTCAGCCTGGAGAAGGCTCAAGAAGGATCTCATCAATGTATCTGAAGGGAGGATCTAAAGAGGATGAAGCCAGGCTCTTTTCAGTGGTGCCCAGTGATAGGCCAAGAAGCAATGGCACAACTGAAACACAGGAGGCTCCCTCTGATCAGGAAACACTTTTTTACTGTGAAGGTTACTAAGCACTGGCACAGGTTGCCCAGAGAGGCTGTGGAATCTCCCTCCTTGAAGATATCCAGAAGCTGTCTGGACATGGTCTTGGGCAACTTTGTCTAGGTGTCCCTGCTTGAGCAGAGACACCTAGACAAAGTCATCTGTTGGACCAGATGAACTCCAGGGGTCCCTTCCAACCTCAACCATTCTGTGATTCTAAATTGGATCCCTCATTTATAGTCCAGGACTGACACCTTAATATCAGCCTTGATGAAAACAAGATAAACTAACAAAGATCACATAGTAGTGCCTGAGTTCACTTATGGAAAAAAAACCTCAACCTTATTAGTAAGTTAAAGTTTGTTTAGTTTCTTTAGCAGATTGTTGAATACTAAATGGAAGTAGAGCATAGAGTAGTTTAACATTGGCATAAAAAGGTGTGGATGATAGCTACAAGATTTGCATCTGACGTAAACAAGCAGTGTCTGCTAGCTGTCTCTGGCTGAAAAGAAGCAGATCTCAAACGCAGAAGGTTTAAAACATTATTTAGGTAGGTCACAGGATGTCTCAATATTTTGGCCCAGTGTCCAGCACAAGGGAGTCCCCAGCCTAGTTGAGGTCAGCTTCACAGTACTAATGTAACACATTATAAATAATACAGCGTTTTTTTCTAGTCCTATATATATATATGACATTTTAAAGAGCATCTTTATTCATAGCGACCTAACCTGTCTCATTCACTAATTTTTAATGAAATCGTATTACTTTTCTTCTTGTCATAGCTGAGTTCTGCTGCATTATATATGACTGCCTGGAGAATTGGCTGACTGTTGGCAAGAAAGTATGTTATACATTTCCCTGAAGTGTCACAACACTTAAGATTTTAATTCAGATACTCTTTTGTGATTGCATTGCTCTCTTAACCTCTCATTAAAAGGAGTAATTGTAGGAGTAAAATTTCCTTTTATACACAATCGTTCTCTCCAATGAAGTTATTCTATACCCCTTCTCCAAATTTTTAGAGGTTGATATATATTTTTTCCTAAAAATGTCTTGTTTCGGGATACTATCATCCTAGTCATATCTTAGATAACTGTCTTGATTTAAAGAACCAGGGCACCAAGAAATCAGGAATACGAGGCTTTGGGTCAAAATATTTATTATTTTGTTACCACATTGATAATTGGTAGTCTGTTATTTGCTAATGTAGTGATAAAACCAGCAGTGCATTTTGCATACAATGACTAACCTTTTGGCTATGTATTAATACTGTCTTATATTGAAACACTGAGTTTTCTATGAGCTGGAAACCACAATAGCTATATTTAGGCATGGGTGATGCTAAGTCCTAACAGCAAGTGAACTGAAACTAAAGTTTTTGTTAATATTTATGTGACAATTGCAATGTCAGTTGACACCAAGAACCCAAACTGATCTCCAGATTTATAATAGTGCACTCCTGACCTGAAGTGCTGAACTCTGAAAGTCAGAGCTGTAACTGATCTGCGTCTGAAAGGAAACAGTTGAACTCACTGGAGCTTGAGAGCAATGTATTGAAGCTTGTCATTAAATTTCAGTTGAAAGGTAGATATTTTACACTGCATATCAGAAATCTTTCTTCAATGAGCACCATAGAGCTATTATGATTTCTGCAAGCTAAAAATTTGGGCTAAGCCTCTCAGAAAGTCTTCTCATTTTTTTCAGAGGAATGACAATATAGTTTCACTCTGAGGAAAATAATTTGGAAACCAGGTTTAAACAGGAATGCTTTTTTTAAAAAATATCAATCTTGCTGTTATGTGAGTTATCCAATGGTGTTGACTTCGGTCCTAGCAACGGTCTGCAGTAATGAGCTGTAAACAGAGAAGTACATTAAATCATAGTATGAGCATATAAGAATTATGAGTGATCTTTACACTGATGTGAGTGGAGAAGTAAGTTTAATGTGTGTTAGAGAGGTGAGGTAGCTACCTCCCTAAGAGAGCTAGTAAGGGGAAGCGATGTTTTCCCATGAAAAAATACTGAATCATTATGAGAATGACATCTGTATGTAGGAATGCATCTATTTCAATCTCTTCCATTGGAAATGAAACACTGTTTTCTGACAGTTTATAGCCCTTCTCTGCAATTGCCCCAGCTCCTGAACCAGCTGGGCTGACTGACTTTCAGGAATCAGGAGCCACCTCCTTGGGAAACTGGGTGCCACAAAAATCCCAGCTCCCCAACACAGCTGGGCTTTTGCAGTTCATAGCCCTTAATATGCTTCTCACTGCTCCAGGAATGAGCTCCTCTGGGTTTCAGCAGTTTCTAAATCACAGCTCCCACGCATTTTATTTTTTACATTTCAAATGTACCTCAAACACTCTAAATAGAACCTTCAAACAACATTTTTTAAAGTTTCATTTTAATTTCTTCTTCAAAGTATCTCCTTTGTTGTAATAATGCAACCTGACACCTTGAATCAATATGTAAAACTGCTCCATTATAACATCAAATAAGGCAAGAAATACTAAGAGCAAGAAAGTAAGGTGCCTCACACAATACAAGTTAGAGTAGCAGATGTTTTATTACTGCAGCAAAATGCAACCAAGCTGCCATCCAGATATTAAAAACAGGTGTCTATCAAAATTGTTCTGGGGGCTCATCTTATTTTCTAGTTGAAAGTTTCAGTCTTCTATGAAATATCTAAACAAAAGGAACTCTGGAGAGAAAAATAACATAAGCTCTATGTCAGAAGCAGTCGTTCTTTATAATAAGATTCAAAAAAGTTGAAAAAATGAATGTAAATAAATAAATTTAAAACAAAAACTAATATAAAATCACAATGTGCATACATAATAATAATAACAAAATTAGAATAAAACTATTTTAGTCACTTGAAATATTTCAAAATTATAAAAACCTGCACTCTTAAAGTGTTCTAAATTTAACTTATGATTTTTTTAAAACTGCATATTTTGAAATTTAATTCATATTCAAATAGTTTGAAATTGAATTCATAATGGATTCTTTTTTCCATGGGGACCTTTGTAATTTTTAGTTTTTGTTTCAAGTTCAAATGGAATCAAATGCTAAACCCCCTAGCAGTGGATTTTCCTGCCTTTGTCCAATTCTGTTTGCAAGCATCAAGAGATTTTTTAGGCTGCACTGTGAGAATGTAGTATTTTCTTTGGCAGTCTGGGAACCATAACGAAGAAGATATTGTCTTTGTAGATATCAATTTAGATGCCTACTATTTCAGTCTACAGTGTATTTCAAACATAAGTCTGCTACAGAAATGCCAGTTCAATATATATCATTCCTTTGGGATTTATTGCTATTATTTGCAAAGTACCTTTAGAAGAAGCACATGAGAAGCAGACTGAATGAGAGTGAAATGAACCAGCTCTGAAAAAATGGATATATTAACTGAAACATAGAGAACTAACCATAAGATACAAGAATGTTTTGCAAACTAAAAGCCTTTGCAGACACATTGTGCATGTTAATTAAACCTTTTGGAAACTTCTTATGTAGTTAATAGTGAAGATTTTTTTAATATGTGAACATGAAGCTTCTGTCGTGAAATTTATGTACAACTGTACAGGTGCAGCTGTACCCAGAAAGTGCAAACTGCCAAGGTCTGACATCCCACCTGTCCTCAGGAATGTTTCCTACCCTGATTAGAAAAATGCAAGCCCTGTTCTTCAGCATAAGTGGAAATTTAATTTTGTTTCTTTAAAAATCTAGATAGCTGGAGATGCAGTTATAGGTTTGAAGTCTATAATGGGTGTTTTAATCCAATAGTTTTATGATCTGACAGGTTTTATGGATTACTGAACTTACTTGTTAAAAAAGGCAAATAAGATGGGGAAAAAGTCAGATTAGTGTTGTTTTATTTTAAGAATAAAAAATACTTATATTTAATTTTAAATTATACATTTTTAAAAGGAAAGCCTTGCATTATTGTGAAATTGAATTTATGGAAATTAGAGGTTTGATAACATTTATATTCTTATTCCAATATTTTAATTAAAAAAATGTAATAATAGTGCAAAAAATGCAATGGAAAAAAGTATGAAAGTGACTTTTTTTTTAAATTAAAATAGTCTTTCATTTGGAACACTTAATCAGGTTTTGGTTTTTACATATATTTGAAAAAATAGTGTATCTATTGTCCACCTTCAGACCTCATGAGCTGAAGCTAAAATACAGTATAAGTGTTGCATTTGAAAAATAATTTTGGCTTAGAGTAGCTTGCTCTATTATTCTTTTTAAACTGTAACTGAAATGCTGGGATGCATAATTTGTCTTAGGGTTTGAGAAATTTTGGGAAATGTATTCTGACCCCCATATGAGGGGCGTTGCTAGCAGATCCAGAGAGGTGATTCTGCCACTTTGCTCTGGTGAGACCTCACCTGGAGTACTGTGTGCAGGTCTGGTGCCCTCAATATCGGAAGGACATGGACCTGATGAAGCAGGTCCAGAGGAGGGCCACCAAAATGATCAGGGGGTTGGAGCACCTCTGCTACGAGGACAGACTGAGGGAGCTGGGGTTGTTCAGCCTGGAGAAGAGGAGGCTCCAGGGAGACCTAATAGCGGCCTTCCAGTACCTGAGGGGGGTCCACAGGAAGGATGGGGAGATTCTGTTTACAAAGGTCTGCAGTGACAGGACGATGGGCAATGGCTTTAAGTTGGAGAAGAGCAGATTTAGATTGGATATTAGGAAAAAGTTCTTTACTCTGAGGGTGGTGGAACACTGGAACAGGTTGCCCAGGGAGGTGGTTGAGGCCCCTTCCCTGGAGATATTCAAGGTGAGGCTCGACGAGGCCCTGGGCAATCTGGTCTAGTTGGGGGTATCCCTGCTGACTGCGGGGAGGTCAGACTAGATGACCTTTGGAGGTCCCTTCCAACCTGGACCATTCTATGATTCTATGAGAAAACTGCATGCTCAGCTGTAGCAGAAACACTGAAGTCTGATGGTTCTAAGACTATGGCCAGTACAGTAAGGATCATGGCTTCGAAGGTAAGGCTGGTGAGCTGCACCAGCTCCCAATACTTTTTTTCCCTTTCTGCCAATAAATTTGGGACGTTGTAAGTTCATTCTTTCTTTCCTGTACATACAAAGATGCACTTTTATCATTTATTTACCCAGTCACAATCCTGAGAAGAATTTTTTAAACCTGGTGTCCCAAGCTACTATTTGAATGAAGCTTTCCATGCTGCATCTGCCTCTCTGGTGCCATAAACCCTGCTGCAAATTGTGCCGACTCTAAGTGTAGCAGTCTAGAAACAATATCCCGTTTTTCAGAGTCCCTTGAAAGTCTGGGAAAGAGTGATGACTCCTTTACAGGGTAGTGACACTCTTTTTCCCCTGGAGTACTTATTTCCACCTCAGAAGACATTTTTCATGTTCTAAAGTATGCCTTGCCATAATTTCCTGGAAGCCAGCCACATCTAACAGGTTAAAACCTTTAAAGATTGTACAGTCTGCAAGATTCCAGCAGGAATAGCTCAAGTATGATGTGGGTCCAAATGCAGAGTTTAAAACACTAGAGATATCTAAAAATAGTGCTTAACAGCAGTGGAGAAATGTTCCTGTGCCTCCTTAATCTCCAGATTCACCATGGGATAGAAACCGCCTATATGGATACCAGACACTGGTGATTTGTGTTCATGCAACAATTGAATAGATATTACAACAGATCTTCGTGGGAAGAAAATAAAGATTGTGGAATACTTTGAACAAGCCAGTAAAAGTATAGCTATCGGACTGCAGCAAATCCTCATCCACAGGGAGAAAGATCAGTGCAGATTTGCTTGCAAATCAGGGAGTACAGAATTATGAAAATATCTTTGCTGCTTCGTTTTGTATGTTTGTAGAAGCTTTTCATATCAGGTCTAGGTTATTACTTTCAGCAACACAGAGACTCCAGTGCCATGATAGGCACAAGTTTTGTGGAGATGGCATCCTGTACTATGTCATTTTCTATGTCTACACCTTATTTTTCTTCTACTCTACTAGGCAAAAAGCATAATTTGTTGTTCACCATTTCTATCAGTGGACCCCTTTTCTTATCCTGAACCTATACATAGGATGCCCCACAGGTCTTGCCCATTTCTTTCAGTTTCTCTCCAGTAGCAGGGTTCAACGCTGTTTCTATATTGCAGCATTCTTGGGAGGTTTTTAGTCTGCCATACTTTCCAAACCACAAAGATAATGGTCATACAAACCTCTCTGTCTCCAGTGTGGGTTAAAGAGGTTGCACTGCCCCAGTCAGAAAGCAAGAGAGAAAAGCAAGTTTCTAACTTTGGTGCAGCAGTTGTGTAAGCACACTAGTCAAAATGCTTGGCCACCTCAGTATTAAATTTATCTAAACATCAATCTAATTAGAAAAGTATACACTCCTGAGACCTCTTAAGACATAATTTTCATTAGCTGTTGCTCATAACTTGATTTGATGGAAAGCAATGAGCCAGATTTTCCTGAAACCATCTGTTAGATAGTAACGATGAGATATCATGACATATGGCCATTTGGTGAATATATTTCCAATATTTAGAGCTATGTAATGAGAAAGAATCCCTTGACATAAAAAAATCTTCTTTCAAGGAGGTCCTGGGAAAGACTCCAGACACAGACAGATTCACAGATGGAGTGTCACAGTGTATCATATATTTATTTCAGCAAGACAGTTAAACTTTAAGAAATAAAACATAACAACCGTTTGAAGCAACATTTGCTAAATTCCAGCGATCTCATTGCTCTCTATCTGAAAACAGGTTAATCATGTCCATGCATTTCATTCAACCATTACCTATCTCTATTATAGGAGAGAAGCAGTAGACAGAAACAATAAACACTGCTAATTGCAGGTTTAGCTTGTGTTATATATCTTCCTGACTTCATGCCAGGTTCCAAGTCCTATTCATTCATACCTCTAAGAGTATATGTACAAATACAAGCTGAGAATAAATAACATGCATCTCACACAAAGAAGAAACCCATATTTTAATTCTTGTTCAAATATCACTAACACAGTAGCACTAAAATACATAGATCACTGTGTTCTAATAGATAAGAAGCACCTCAGCATTTAGCACTTAAATCTTCATCTCCAGCTTTAGACATTCCAAAAAAAAAAAAAAAATTCTTTATGCATCTCATATGTTTGTCAGATAATTCTAAATATCTGTAAGGAGTACCATTAAATCCTTCAGAAGCTGTACAGTAATGCATAATTCATCTCTGTTTGTAAAACAAAATAAAATGAATCAGTGTCTTATTTCAGAGGAGACTCCCCCATATATTTTCATATGGTCTTTAATAGCCACTAAAACCTATTTCTTACCCTACTGAGTATTGCTGAGGCAGCTGCAAAGAGATAGTGAAAGGCTGTTTGTAGAAACAGCAGATTATTTTTCTTTCCCTGGGTAAGTTAATATTTTAATTCTTTTAGCCCTCAAAGTTATTTTTGGCGGAACTGATAGAACCAGCCATTGTGACAGAAGGCTGTGGGATCAGACTTTATTGTTGTAAAGAAGAGCCCCAGTTTTCGTTTTCTCTAAAAAGAAGACCTAAAACAAAAGTTCCCCTAAAAAACCTCATCCCCACTAAGCTATTCCCATTGCTATCCAGATGTTGAATTTTCTACACACCTCAAAGCTGTTCTTTGCATGAATAACTAAGATAATTTAATCACAGTAAAATAATGAAAATGGGACACTGATTTCTCATCATCCACTGATTAATCACATGTATGTGTCTCTCTGGCTCACAGCTGCACTTCTGTGGTCTAGGGAGAAGCATACCTGTAAGCTCCTTGAAAATGAGGAAAAAGCCATCGGAAGGGACATACCATAATCACAGTAAATCAAAATAGAGTATGCACAGTTTCCTAGCCGAACATCAGTCATCAGAAGTAAATTGCTATATTTTGGGTGACAGCCAGAGTCTGTAATTTTTTGGACTAATAATTATGAAGTTCACAGCAACATTCCTTGTATCTGGCAAAACCTGCTCAGGCCAGCCCTCCTGAGATGCTGGCGGAGAGGCACACAGCCATGTCCACCGCTGTCAGCTTGCAGCACTAATCAGATTACAAAGTACATCGCTGGGAGTACATATGTGACTCCATGTATGGAGACTCATGTGTCGTGATGAAGTGGAAATGTTTAAATCAAGGCTTCTAAAATAGGCAGATCGGTGTGCTGTTTCAAGACAAGCATAGTCAGGAGTGATGGATATCTTTCATGCTGCCAAGATCCAGCTGGGACAGGTTCTCAGAAAGTACAGAGAGAAGATAGATTATGTTTTCTTCTACTGAAATTGAGTGCCCACCTACATTGCTACAAATCTCAGATCTCTGACATTTCAAATGTAACAAGACTGTTGATTTTAAGGTGGAATATGTTTTGAAAGGGTTAAGAGAACTCAAGAGCACCATACAGTCCCTCTTCTTAACTGATTACCCTCTAACGTTGAGGACCAGAGACGTGAATGAAATATTAATGAATTTACATAAAATCTTGAAGATGTTCATTTAGTTTTACTAAATCTTTGTGAAGAACATTTTATATCAGGAGTTGTTTATTGGAATAGAAACAATGGGTAGCGTATAATATAAACAGAAATAAAGTGATAAGAACAGTGTCTTTCTTTCCAATGGAGTAATACAAACATATTGCTGTATTTAATGCTGGCTGCATTTGCCCAGGGCAAGCGGAGCCTGTAGTTTACAGGAGTGCTACTGACACAAGGAACTGCTAGATCACACATTTAAAAACAGTGGCATGATCTCTGAGATAAGTTTTAACCTCTCCTGTTACTAACGTGAAGATGTTTCAACATTTAAACTTAATAAATTACTGAGTCTGTTTGTTTCATTTTCTTTCTTTCTTTCTTTTCCTCTTTAAGAAAAATGCAATTATGTGCTGTGTGCAACAAGAATGCAGTGCCTTACCAGTGCTGATGTGTGACAAGAGTGTTTAATCAGGACATTATAATGAAATAAGTACAAGAGTAAAAGCAGGGATAGCAAACAGCAATATAGGAGAAGCACACAGCAAGAAAAGATATATTTCTGTATGTCTGCAATTTTACAAGATCTCAGACTCTCTTTGAGTAGAGACAGATATGCAAGTATTTATCACATGTGAAATGTAAATAAAACATTAACTTAATCGTTCTCTTGAGCACTCAACCTGATGCCTTTGTTAAAGTGTTGTCTATAACCCCAGTTGTAATAGCATAATTATTTAACCAAGACTAGTAGGAGTAAAAATACTAAAATTTTGCTTTAAAAAGTAGAATACCTGTATAAACCAGTGAATTACCTAATTTTGAAGGAGGGTGATCCAGAAAGGATTATATTTACATCAAAGAAGATCCCAAAAGCTTGAAATCTTAGCACCAGACAAAATGCAGAGACCTAAGTGACGGAAACAAAGACGTTTTACTGTTAAACACTGTTCCTGTTACAAATCACATGCACATCTTACTCTGCCTAGTACAAATATTTGTACTTCAATGACTACTTGAAGTAAATAAAATAATTTCATAGTAATGCCAATATATCACAATGCAAACGAAGATGATTTATTGGATGTACCTTCTATGTGTTACACTTCTGCAAAGTGATTAAACTGAAATACTGTTAATACTGTAGTGGTGCCATAACAGCAGTCAAGAAAGCCATCTATTGCATTAGTCTTCCCCACCACTGTGTGAACACAGAACTGTGTTTTGGAACACAGAAATCAACCATTTGGATGTAACTGGCTCTATCTTGTTCATAATCTGCTTTTGACAAAAAACAGTATCAGATATTTTCAGTGAGATAGATATGAACCACAGCAACAAACATATTCTGCCTGTCATATGGTATCTACTAGCGCAGCTAAAAATTCATAATGCTGTGCTGTAAGGCTTTTCATTGACTGAAATAAATGGGTAGAATTACATAAATAGTGTAATAACCTTATAACTTTACACTTGTAATGCTTATTTTCCCTCTTGAGAGTTGCAAAACACTTTATAAACACGATAAGAGAGAAAATAAAACCTCAGTCAAATATGATAAGAGAGAAAATAAAACCTCAGTCTATCTCAGTAACAAAAGGTGCAGGAAAAGCATAGGGAGGTTTAGTGACTGGCCAAACACCACATATCAACACTGTAGCAGTGCCAAGAACAGAACACCAAGATCCTAGTTTTAAATCTTCTGTTTTAACATTTATCTACTTCCTAAACTGTCTTCCTTACACATAACTTTGACTGTATCACATATCTGTTGGGTATAAAATCAATACAAATCATTCTGATTTAAGCAGTTTGTGGTCTTGTTAATGTGATTGTATTCATGTCATCGAATGATACCTTCATGAAAAGTGAAACTTCCACAACACACTGAATCAATATTGTGTTGAATTCCTTTAAGATATATGCTTGGAGGTAAATTTTCAACTCTTATTCATATGAGACCATGTGCTTAGCTGGGTCATACTGGTGGTTTGTCCTTGTTTGGGTCAAATGACAGTCTGTTCCCCTCACACACATACTGTTCTTTCCAATGAAATTAAGTTGATCAAGTATGCTTTACCCCACAGAAGCACAAAAATCCTGGATGAAAAATGGTGTCACTACTGGGATTCCCTTTGTAGAATCAGACATGGGTGAGTTACCACCCTGACAATGCACAGCTTTTTATAAAGCCATAGCAATGGGTCATTACAGATATTGTTTTCTGTTTGAGAGGTTAAGGTTTTCAGCAGTGATATTCCTGAACATGTGCTTCTTTTAAAACTCAACTGCAATTTGTACCAATGTTGAAAAGCAGCAATTTTCATTTAAGTTTTAGAAATTTAATGCATAATTAGTTAGAAGATTTTTTTTTTAATCAAAACATAATTTTCTTGTAAATTTCCCAAAAGACTGCAGTCAGCTAAGCAGACAGACAGACTCTTGCATCCTCTCAAAGGCAATCTCTTTTACATGGCAAAAATGATCTATTTATATATGTATCAGCAGGTGGTTTTCTTAAGGGTTTTTTTTTTATGCCTAAGAATCCAGAATAGTAAAGCCCTGCAATATAGAGTGTAAAACATCAAATGACACTATTATACATCAGTCTAGAATATCGAATATCATGATTCTATCAGAGAAGTGCCTATGTTGCTGCTGTTAAACAAAACAAGGAAAGAATTTCAGACTCTTTCCCTCCTCTCCCCACTATTATTTTCATAGTCTCTGTAGGTTTGGTGATCAGTCACCATTCTGCCCAACCGTTCTGAGCTGCAGAAAGCAATTTTTGTTTGGTTGGTCCAAATAGTTGTTAGCAAAGTAGTTTAGTAGTTTAGAAAGTCCTCATTTTTCTGCACACCGAGTTACCATAAAACAATCAATTAGTTTGTTTTCTCCAGAAACATAAGCCTTAAATTGTCTTAGAAGTATTTGACCACATTTTAATCAGTTTTAAACTTGCAATATGTGAATTTATGCTCTAGTTACACAGAATTATTGTTGCATTGGGTTTTTTTTTACAAATTAATCATGCAATTTTTCCTTGTACATTATGTTTCTTTAGGTTGCATCTGCATTAATGACTACATTTAGTGCTTTGAACTAAATGAAAGGTATTTTATATTTTAATACTCTCTCCTAATGTTTCCAGATTAGTTTATATTTTGTTAACAGTCAGGATTGAAGGAGAAATTATTCTTCCCATTTAGCCTGAGGTAGGCTTCTAAGAATAATTACTGGCTTTTATGTAATTTAAATAATTATTTTTAAAATCAACAATAAAAAACCAGAACAAAATCTTAACCCATTGCTATGAGCCAGCATTTGTCTTATGTGTGTAAGCCAGGGATATCTTCCTAGCATTAATTATTATGAGGGTAAACTATCTCCAGTTACAACGTTGAGAGGAACTGCACATCGCAGTCAGTAACTGTCAGCGCTCTCAGTGACAAGGCTTTTGTAACGTGGATTTGGGGGACTGTAACAGCTTCTGGCTTTGGAAAAAAAATGTGGCAAGGAAGCTGTTCCACAGCTATTTCAACCCAGCACTGATTGCTTCAACTGAAATGGTACAAATTAGAATTGTTTGCTGAAACTAGCTGATTTGTCACCTCAGTTCCCTTCCTTCCTCTTCCCATGAAAGCTATTCACAAACTCAGAGAAACAACCCACATTTAAGCACACTAAGAAGCCTTGCAAAATACACCTGCAAAAAACAAAATTATATTTGGACTTGAAAGGACTCCAATTGAGAGCTCAGCAGCAGTGCACAATTCATCCTAACATTGACTTTACTGAACCTTATACCTCCGTAAAGAAGAAAAAATGTACATTTTTGTTTCGTTTAGCACAAAATTCAGTTTAGAAGATAAGTGAAAAAAACCCAAGGAAATACAGGAGAAGTTGGAGCAGAATTAATTCTGTCTCTGGGAAAGAATTTGTACCCAGAAGCATTACTTTATATATAATTATTTGATAGGTAATGACAAATGACCTAATGATTAGAGAAGTTGTCAACACCATAGATTTGCCAGCAATAGAAAGCATCTGGAGCCCTACGTGGAAATAAGTGCCACAAAACCAGATTTTAAAACAAAATGTGCCAACCATGCTTACCTCACTGCATAAATTCTTGTTGCACTTCTGAAATAATCTCATATTTATGTTTTAAAAGATAGGGAAGTGATACAACTCAAGAGCTACCATCCTTAAAAAATGACTGTACAACAGAGTGTGAGAACTTTAACAAGCAATGATAAGTCACTTATAGAAGGTTCTCTAAATAATATCGCTCACAAGTGTATTGAAAAAAGTGGTAATAATACATGAAAGACAGGAATGTACTTTGTAATTTCAGAACAACTTTATATGTCAGACTGCCAGATAAATATTTACAGCACACTCCAACTTAGCTGAACTTATATGACTTCAATCAGGGGAAACTGCTTCCAGACACGAAGGTCGTGAAATATGTTATCAACTTTCCAGAGCCTGCCTTCAAAATCACATTGAAAGTGGAGAGCCACACGGCTGTCTAGTGTTATGCAGACTTAGAAACACTGATAGGAAGTTTATGAAAGCTTCCCCAGGGGGAAAAAAAAAAAAAAGGAATAAAAGAAGATTATGCTGGTATCATATTATTTAATAAAAACTATGGGAGGTTATTCCTCATGTATGATTCTTATAACTATGCCTGGGAACAGCGACCTGTGACATTGGAGGCCATGTAGACTGCTGAGATTCAAACGTGGATGGTAAGAATCACTCTGACAAGTGAGAACAAATGCTCCGAAAGTCTGTGCAGCAGGCCTCTAGCCAGATCTGCAGTGTCAAGTTGTCTTCTTTTAAAAGAAATGTTACTAATGCTACACAAGAGTGGAAAGGGAAAGCACACCCATTAGAAAAGACTGTGAATGAAGCCAGAGACCAGCCAAAATTGTCACTTACAGCCATGGTCACACCTGGAAACAAATAATTATTTGAGATGAAAACCTTTAAGATGTTAAAGAAGAAAATGTGAAGAATGAACAGCGTTTCTAGGAAATGTCACAATTCCATTTGGTATCGTTATTATTCTCTTATTCATAGATTTTTTTATTCATTATATGAACTTGTCACGCAAAGGACCCTCTAGCCTGTTAAACTGAAGACAGATAGAAGCAAACTATTCCACATATGATGGAATCTTGCAATTTAGGCCTTAGGTCATGTACAATAAATTCTTCAAATTGCAGTTAAAAGGAGCATTTTGGTGTCAATTATTATTTTGAAGCATCACTAGCAATGCTGAGAATTCAAAAAATTCCCAGTTCAGAATCCTTCCTATAATGAAAATATTTGGTTTCTTTTTATTTACTTTCTGTTTTCTGAACCTTAGGCACATCAAAAATACTATTTTCTATTTTTTCCACATGATGGAAAAAGATAGAAATTACTTGTACTTTATTTGTTTGAACTTTTTATTGGTTAAAGAAAAGCTAAAATAGAACATGCAATACTAATTTTCTAACCTTTCTTCATCGTGGGTTTATGTTTATCTGGAAAAAGAAGAGAGGAAAGGATCAGTCTCTTAACTGTTTTTTTGCCACACTGATGAATTTATTACTGCTTGTGTACCCAGTATTAGATACTGCTACTCCTGCCATACGCTATGGGATGCTGTTGGATACTTTTATTACTACTGAATAGTAATGTTGCTACTGAAAGAAAGACTATTAAAAAAAAAATAGCAATGCACACCGTTTTCTTGGCTGAGTCTCACAGGAAGTAAGAAATACCATTAACGCCATTGTATGTATAAATTCATGCACAAATCAATGAGTTTAGGTGTATCACTGCCCAAATAATCAGAAACTTGTTCATCATGTCCTACAACAGTAATGTGGACTATTACTACCAACACAATGAATATATGAGTTCTCAGCGCATATGACAATGCATACAGTATACATGATGGAAAAAAATAAGAAAAGGCAGACCCACAGAGTAACGTCTCATTTTGTTGTACTTTCTGTCTCTAAATGTTTTTAAATAAAGCAAAATTACGGTATACGTTGTTCACACTGGCCTTATGAAACCTTTGCCAATATCCAGCCCATTGGTCTGCAAAACACAAGTTAAGACTGCAATTTAGATGCCCAGCTGGGACTTGTACAGAGTGCTGGAATACTGGTCGTGGTGCACAGGAGGAGAAGCAGCAGGTAGATGGCAAGGCTAAATGGATCCCTTTTGGGAGGTGATGCAGGAGGGGTTTTCCGGGCAAATTAGAGACTCATTGATTGCATCTTTGGCCTAATGAAAGCATAGGCAAGTTGTGCTAATTAGTGCAAGCAGTTAAACTCTTTTCTTGATGTTACTGCTTAGCTCGCAAGTAAATTAAATAGATTGATTTCACTTACAACATTCCAGAGAAAACAACTTGGGGGAGGTACTTCTAATTCACGGGGAAAGAGTTGGGGCATTTTCCTTTTTCCAAAAGCGGTTCTGGGAACAGAAAGCAAATTAATGTGTAACTTAAATCTCCCCAAAAGTAATTAAAGATTTTTCCCTACAATAGTAGAAGCCCATCACCAAAGTTAAATACATTTTCCATGTCATTAACCAGTCCTAGAATCAGTTCAGTTTTAGCGTGCTATAGTCACATCTACACTGTTTTTATGCACAACCATGAAGATTTGACTATTTTTTAACATTTGATTTTTTTTGTCCTGTAACCTGTTTTATTTTAACACAAACTGTCAGAAGAACAAGATACTGTGAAATCCCATTGCTGTCTCCTACTGGTGAGATAATCGATGTTACAGGCCTGTTGCTCTTATCTTCGGGGAGTGTTTAACAGCATGATGGGAGTTCCATTTTGATTTGTGACTGGGTGGCCCAAACAACCCATGGAAGGTGTGAATAAACAGACAGCTGCTGTTTTTATAAAGCAAAGACTTTGTTCTGGATCTTAGGTTTTATTTTTGATGCAAGTAGAACATTGGGATTACAGCAAGTAAGACCTTGGGATCAAGCTGGTGCCTGCAGATCAGATACTATTTATTTAAAGAGAGATTCACTCATCCAAAAACAAGTCTGCCTGGAACTAGTTCATCCAAGGAATAATACCAAAAAGGATGCCCTAGAAGGTGCACTTCCTGTTGTAGCCTAAACAGTGGAACATTTGCAGGATCATGGGAATATTCCGATGGCACCTCACAATTAAAAAAAAAGAATTACATTTTCAGATGTTTGGCTCTCTCAAACCTCTTTTTTAAAAAGTTCACCTTTCAAGCATGGTATCAGTTGTTGCTTGTAATGGCGGGATGTGTATAATGCAGTTTAAAGAATATCAGTTTACACAAGGAGCCTTAAGTTTCTGAAATGTTTCAATGTTATGTTTAAATCTGTTCAGACATATTGAAGAAGAGGGCAAGAAAACTACTCTTAGAAAGCTCCTCTGGACCTAGAAAGGTATAATCTCTACTGATTGTTTCAAAAAGTATGTCCAATCCTGACACCGTTTATTGTTTTATAATAAAAAGAGAAGTACATTAACAAATTCTGCCTGGCTTGGTTGTTAGGGCCATAGTTCAATTAAGCGTATTTCAGCTGAAGGTTTTAAGCTCCAAGATAGTTAGGAAAGTTGATGACCTACAAGAATATTTAGAGTATGCACAGTGCTGAAAGGCAAGAGAGTGAAGTTTGACTCTATTAAGATGGATGTGGAGTGATTGATAACATGTGTGAGAATGTAGATAGGAGTCTTGAACACGGAAGCAGAGGAGACAGGGAGTGTATTTTTACTCATTTCTAAGACTTTTTTTCTAGAGCCAGAAGGGACAAAGTGCAGATTATTTGTAGTCTCCTCCAGTTTACTGTGGTAAAGAAGATTTTTTTTTTTAAGTCTACGGATCCAAAATGAAACCTAGAACACTGGAAAGACTATGACTTGAAAAAATGCTACCAGAATTCATCAAAAGGCCTTCTTATTTGGTAAATGAATTGTGTTCATATTACACACAACCACAAAAAAGCTGTCAACATCCACTAAGGGTATTACTTTAAAACATAAAAGCTCATGAATGCTCTTCTGCCTTTTTACATAACTATCCTTTCATTTGCTCTGCAGCCAGATCTACCTTGAGAACTGAGGAAGTAAGCTGAGAGGACTTTGACTTAAGCACACATATAAAAAGAGACTGTCTGCCTTCTAAACCTGAAAGTGCTGCTCAATAATAATTCTGCAACTACTCCTTAAGTGTGAGTTAAGCCATTTAAAAAATGTTGGGTCTTTGTCTTCTGCCCATAAATAAGGCATGCTATACATGTTTATCCTAAACCCTGTGTTTTTAATTTATTGCAATCACTAGACTCTCAATCACTAAACAATGGCAATTTATTTAACTCTTTTTTAATGTAAAGTAAACATTAAAAGTCATATAGGCAAAATATAATCTACACAATCCAAGTCAGGCGAACATTCTCAAACTTCTAGTAGTTATAACAACCCATTTTCTGGACGCAATCTTTCAAGATACTTTTAAAAGCTTTCATGTGATTTGGTGCCCCTTCTCTTTATTATCTTTACTTTGTCAGTAAGATGTCTTCCCCTACGTTTCCAGAATTCTCCACTATGTCTTAAAACAGCAGCCTTTTATCTAGGATGGCCTAAAGCAATGGTGACTCTAATATATTTCAGTGCACAGGTATACTCCCCATTCCAGCTACTGTTTTTGTCCCTCAGCACTGTGACAGCAGGCACAAAAGATCTTTCTGTCTTACTGAGAGTTACAGAGTGGAAGTTGATATTCAAAAGACAAGAGAAGGTACTGATCTAAAGACAGTCATTCTTCCTTAAGCATCATGATCTTCCACTCATTGATGTCTCTAAACAAACTTACTAGCCTTTATTACTCTTAAAATTTTCCTTCAAGTCATAAACTGCCAGGAAAATAAATAAATTAGTACATAAATTTCAGCAACTTTTTGCATTTTACACCATAAGAAAGAATCTCTGGAAAACATTTTACAACTATTTGCCCATCTTTAGTTCATATCTTTTCTCAAGAAGGTTTCAAGGTCTCACCCAGTATTTTCCATTTAATATCTACTGCCCTCACTGAAACTGTACTTTAATCTGCTTTCCACATGTTAGAGAATTTTCTCTGAATGTTGATAAATATTGTCTCTATAAAAATTGAGTAAATGCAAAGAGAGAAAAATCAGTAATTTTGTGAGTGTTTGATATTTTTGCATGTCCAACTTCAGACACACTGTGTAAGTAAAAAGAGCAGTTCATCTGAAAAATCAAATCTTCTGACATTGCATAACCTGATTTTTGGGTCACTTTGAGCATAAGCTCAATATTTCCAGGTGTTTTCCATATTATTTTTGAGGATTTTAATGTAAATCTAGCAGTAAGGAGCTTCAGCTCCTTCTCACCACCTGATTTATTGGCAGACTTGAGGAAGTCACTTCAGTTCTTTAAACTTCATTTTTTTCCATTGAACATTTAAAGTGCTTATCTATCATTGTCCCTGCTTTGAGGTGAATGGGGTTTGGTATTGCAGGAAAGGGTGGCTTGTTATGCTCACACTTGGCACCTCGCTGCTGCTGCTCTTCATCTCTCTCTGCTTATTGCAGAGCCTTCACTAACCCTTCCCTTTCCAGCTTCCTTCAGCAGGCTGAAGCGAGCACTAGACACTTCACGACAGAGGCCAGCACACAGGCATTACCCCAATCTACCTCGCTGTGGTTACATTCATCATCTCTGGGATATGTTTATTTTTGGTACCGTTTACTTCTTCCCCTTAATGTCACCATTTAACAATGAAGCTATGCCATGTTTACATGTGCAAAATATTGCCTTGTTACACATGAACAGAGCTTTAATTTGTTGCCTTCATCCTAACACATGCAAGCAGATTTATGAAAGCACTTCTTGTTTGGTCCTCTCCCCCAGCTGAACATTCTTTTTATGCTTTTTCACGTTTGGTTTCAGTCACGTCATATTATGTTTAAAAACTTTTGGCTCCATTTCATAACAGGGAAGTAGAAAGGCTTATAATAAATTGATTTATGATCTGTAAAAAGACCTTATAACATGTATACACCCTGGTCCTCATTTCAGTGTGCATATGTATGAGAATGTATGCATGTATGTGCATGTATGTGCACATGTATTTTTTACGTATGTCTATATGACGTTACTACAATGTGGCAAGTGTCCAAAATCTGAAAGTTTCCAGCTGTGGTATGTTTTAGCCAAAATACACTGATCGCGTGTATATATCAATAGCACAATTGATAGAAACACACTTTACAGCAACTGTCTCTTACCTCTGCTAATGTAGAGATATTTCTTAGTAACGCTTATAAGCAGGACTGCCTTTCTGAAAGAGAGAGGGAGAAAGAAGTGGGGTGGGGGGATGGGGACTGTGAAGAGAGATAGAGAAGTAAAATAAAAACTGCACACTATTTCATTTAAGCAAATTGCTACAGATTTGTCTACTGATTCCAGCTTACAGACTTTGTTAATCTTTTTAGAGGAGAAAACAGTTGGCACATTTTTGTCAGGGTGAAATAAACAGAGTGTTATTTTAAGCAAAGAGTATATACATATTTTGAAAACCTCTTGGCATGATGAAGAGTGGGACATCAGGGAAAGTGTCTGCTTTTTGTAAAATTCCTCTGGTTCCTACAGAGATCCTCTCTGACCACAAAGGTTTACAACGGAATAGAAAGTATAATGAGTTCTCTCATAAATGCTTATGCCTCTTAGACCTGATTTAGAATTTTTTTTCTAAATATGTCCTGATTCTTAGTATAAGGTACACGTTTTTCTTTTTTGTCTAGAAGCAGAAGGATTACTTCATAAAAAGTAAAACACAAATTTAGCTAAAAATAAAAAGAAATAGTTAAGACTCAGATATTTTTCTTCTCCCGCAGATGCAGTATCCAAGTTTATTTGTGGAGTACCTGAATGTTACTATATTTATTTGAAATTTATGTTGGTTTGGGTTATAAAATTGTTGAAAAACTGGATGATAACTTTGTTTTTCACATCTTTTGGTTGGGAATTTTAGAGCAGTGATATTGTTTTTCTAATGTAAATTTCTTTGTACCTTCTACTTAAGCAACTTCAGTCTTAATCCTTGCCTTTCTGTACCTTTCCATCTTCAGTTTTACCACTCTTCAAACCCTTTTAGCAGGTGACTAACTCTATGTTCAGTTTTACCTGTGAGAATGCAAAAAGTTCAAGGTGTTACAGTAGCTGCTCATTTCTTACAACAAGCAGAGAATGGTCAAACGTCTGTCCCAAATTACATTATTATTTGAAAGAGACAAATCTGATACACTCCAACCATTACCACAAATATACCTTAGTGACAGCTTTGTTATCCACATCTAAATATTTATTATACTGTAATGCTTAGAACAGAATATAGAAAAATTAACCATTCTTGAAATAGTCAAAACACCTCAAGGTTCTAGGAGTTTGAGCCCAAATTTCAGCATAAACTATTCATTTAGAGGTGCCATTGTGTTTTGGACTTAATGGTAAAATAACATCTGATTTTTACCAAATCTTTTCCCTTTCTAAATTAGGCCTTTCTATATGCTTGGTTTTGACAGACATGAGTCTATAAGCCCTGGAGGTGTAGGTAATTATAGTGCCAGAACTGTTAGTAGATCTTCTATATTTGATGCATCTCCAAGAAACCGGCAATCTGAAATGTAGAACCCATTAGTGTGGAGTGGGTAGAGTTTACTTTCATTACGAAATCCTGATCTGAATTTAGAAACCTGACAGTCAGCTAACTAAGAAATTACTGTTCTCCTAAGAAAGTTGTGAGTGGCCATTAAAGTGGGAAACATTAAACACACCGGTTTAAAGAACCGATTTTCATACAGATGCATACACAGACCCTACATGTGTGCCTGTCAGGATATAACTACCCATGACTAATGGACAAGTGTATGTCCACTAGGTAACTTAAAAACCTGTAGATCCACAAAAAATATTTTGAAATATTGTTGTATTTAATATAACATTTGTTCCATTGTTCTGGCTCTTCACATCCCCTTCATTGACAATGAGTGATTTTTCTCCTAAAAGCTTTGTGTATATTTGTCTCAGTGAGCTATGACCGGGCACGATGATGAGGACAACTGTGCAAACCAACCTAAAACACTAGTAAGATCGGGTCTGTCAGAGATAGGTCTGCTGGATATTAAATTTGAACAAGTTTATACTCTGGCAACACAAATGTTCTAATAACAACCTTGGCACAGCCACAAGCTCCCATCTTAATTGAACTTGTCAGCCTCATCATAAAGTCAACTGCATGCATTTAATTTTAATTCAGTGTATAGCATATAGAAAACAAGACCAATTCCATGTGAGAAGCTAACAAAAGAATGGGGTAAAGCAGCAGCTCAGTCACATCCTCACTTGGATTGAGACTGCAGCAAGCACATTTCCCCACCCACTGCTTGCACGGACAGGCAATAAAAAGGATCCAAGTTATGATGACAGAAAAAGCCATGTAGAATTCTGCTTGAACAATTGCATTTGCTCAGGGTTAATGATCAAGCAGTAAAAAAGGGGGATGAAATCCTATTAAAATATGGGTGTCCTACAGCTTTCGTGGCTTCTATAAGCTATGCCCGTGGACTCCACAGAGATCATTTCAGTGGGTATATATCACTAGGTTTCATTCACTACTCATTTTCTGACAGTAATGTCATGGAGACTTCATACTAAACTCTAGGAATGATTTAACTACATAAACCAGGACTTACGTGCCGTAACTTGGGCATGTGTATTATAGACATCAAAGGGTGACATCTACAGCCTCCCATTATAGTCCATGGAAAAAATAAGCACTTCTAAAACATCATTTCATCTTGAGATAGGTGTGTGCCCAAAACGTCTTTCCCCATCAGCCTACTGTTTAAGGTCTTCACTCCTACAATACATCTGAGAGATATAGAAGTGCATTCAGCAGTAGAGCACAAAGATGCTGGAGGCAATGTTCACAAAGGTATTTAGACAACTGGTCCTAATTAAGTACCTAATTTCTTCTGAAATTTAGAAACAGATTGTGTTTGCCTAAGGTTAAGCTGTAAACTATAATCACCTTGTAATACCTGGCTTCAGCAGTTTGCATGTGGTCACACAGGAAATTTTTGGCAGAGCAAGGAAACGACGTAACTTTTGCAAATTTAGACCAACAATGAAGCTACCAGGTCATATATTGTCTCAGCTTTGCCTAGTTGGTGTTGCTTCTTTAATGTTTATTTGGCTAGTTCCTATGTTCCCATTCTATGTCTCACTAGACCCACTGCTTATGAGAAATTGCTTTATATATTATCCTTAACAAAATCACTCCTACCGCAAACAAGTTATTTGAAAGCTGTATAGATATTCCCAAAGAGGATTAACAGAGCCTCCTTCCAGCAGGCTGACAGGTTCTCCTTTGTTTCCTAGTCTTTTCTTTCCTGGCACCTTAATCCTCCATGTTGAATTCAGATACTCTAGAAGTATCAACATTCATCAACATGATGGGATGTCAACTCCGCAGTTAAAAACCCTGAGACAGGAAGCATTCAAATGAATTTCAAAGCAAGCCAAACTTACAAATTTAAAAAAAAAAAGAAAAAAAAAGAAAAAAGAGAAATAGCTTGTTGAGTTTCAAAAGAGATGCAGAGATGCAGTTGATAAATGAACTGACCATTCCCAAAGCTCACACTCATATTCTGTTATCAGGACGTTACCTGCTCTGAGGAAAAAGCAGAGAATTGAGGATTAATTCATACCAGAGCCCTCAGCACTCTCCATGTTCCAAGATTGATATAAATGGTCCATCAGGTGAGACAGCTCTGCTTTAGAAGTTAAATAAATGTGATAGTGCATCTTCTGATTGGAGCTCCAAAATGTGGTGTGATGCTAGCACAGCTATGTGCCTCCTGAAACAGCTAGCTTGTGTCTGATGTAGCACGTGAGTAAAACTTTGCTGCGTTTACCCACACTCACCATTAAACATCTTTCCATGGACTAGCCACCCCTTTGTGCCAGTCCAACCAGCTGGTGCCCTGCAGAACTGCAGGGATGTGAGGGTTCAGGTCTGACTGACCTGTTGCACTTCACAAACACTGAGGGGAAGAGAAGGCTCAGCCATGCTTCCGGCTGCTCACACTGGGATTCACGAAGCCAGTAGCCTGTGTGAGAGATGAAGGATCTATCAAACTGTCTCTTGCTCCTCTATGTGACCAAGTGAAGATTTAGTTGCTCAGAAATAAATACCAAGATGAAGGGACTCTGTGTCAACAGTAATGTGTGTGGAGGCTTCAGGCATGTCTACGTAGCAAAGGTTAGAAACACCTGAGCTTAAAATATTTTGAAGCATAAGCAGTTATTTGAGTCCAAGTGTTGGTTTAATGACTATTTGTTGATCCATTTCCTGATCCCAGATATTCAGAGAAAGACACTTCCTGTTTTTCTAAAAAGATTATCTGTTCTGTCACAAAATATGCCAAAGAGCTGATTACCCTTTAAATCTGGATGGTTGCTTTCCCTGTTCTACAAGAATAACTCTTTGAAATTAGTTATAATGATATTATAAAAGCACCCAGTGTTTTATAATTAACTGCTAATAGGTAGCTACACGATTTGAAAAAATTTAATAGATTAAATTAAACTACTTAAACATTTACATTGCTCTAATCAAGTGTTAGGAAATAAACATGATATCTAGTTTTAGGATTAATTTTAAAAAGCCTTTTATGAATATAAATCGCTTTTTGGTTGAAAGCTATGTATTCATTAGTAAGTGTAAAAGGTGAATGCTTGTACATCTTATTCCTTAGGAAATGAGCATGGTGTCCTTAGCAGATGTTTACAATGAATGGAAAAGCTCCTGCTTGGCAAGAACTTTACAGCAACTGTTACTGACAGAGTTAATCCCTCAGATTTCTATCATCATTTAACCTGCTGCCTGTGTGTTAAAGATGAAGGGATGAGGCATGGCTGTTTATTTTCCTGCTTTCTGACAGGTTGCTGCTTTACTACATGCAAGCAAATAAATTTTTAACCACAAGTGGCAAATCGGCCGTTCACAATACTACAGGTTTGGGTTAAAATTCATTGAAAGGGATGAATAAAATTGCTGATTTTCATTTGGATTTCATCTGTCCATGGGAGAAGCAACTGTGGTACCACCTGGAAGTAGAGAACTGAAAAAAAATAGGTGGCACCCCAACAAAAGAAAAGCTCATAGCACAAAACCCAAGTAATGTGAGGGATGGATGAGTTTGGAAGTATCATGGGATGTTCTTTTGTGAAGACATACATGTCTACAAAAGTAAGGCAAGAAGTATTCAGTGAGGGTGGGAGAATAAGGTATCAGACACTGATGCACTGGCATCATGGTCCTGAGAAAAGCTAACTGGCAGCTGCTTCCCGACCTTGTGAGGTTAGCAAAACATCTACTCCCTGTTCTTAGAATCCTGCTGTGTCCATAACGGAAACGATGTCATCAAAGTAAAAGAAATCCTCAGTATTTTCTCCTCCAAAGTTGCTCAGTCGACAGCATGAAGATGTGGGACATGAACTCAAGGTAATTTTTTAAGTAGCCATTAACATGACCATTCCTATGCAACTTCTAATCCAAGAAGGCTCCAGCTGTTGATTGCCTGAACATATTCACCCTATACCTTACCCTCTATTTCTTTTCCTGTGTAAGCATCCACTACCAGATAAGTATTAAAAATAAGAAACTGTGGAAGATGGACTTTAAATATATTCTGGAAGTTCCTCAGTTTTATCAACTTAGTTTAAATAAACATCTCTGCAGTACATTGGAAGAGATGCAGTTTGGAGTTGGGAGCCTTAATTTCATATCACATAATGAAGTATTCCACATTTTTTGAGCAATAAAAATGATTACAAGGATAACGGTGACATGCAGACTTTCTTTTGAGTGGGAAGTTATACAGATCAACCAGAGTTTGGAGTCAAGATCATTTTTGATCTATTAAGCAATAAGTAAGGGGATGAGGTCTTCATTATTGCTTCTTTATTTTCATTTTGTTAAATTTCTTTGAATTACAGCAAATATCAAAACAAACTGGGAAATACGCAGACACAAAACTCCTCCCTGTATTTAACTCCCTGTATTGCTGAGCAAACTCTACAATGAGAGTTCAAGGTATCTCTAGTTTTTAACTGTAGTGTATTGCACTTATATATTTTGCTTGTCGATATTTTTTTTATATTATGTACCGCAATAGCACCTAACAGAAGGGCCAAATTATACCAGTTGCTGTTATACAGATGCACAATAAAACAAGATTCTCCCTTCCTAAACCTGGGGAGTTGATGTTTGGCCATGTGCTACATCCTCAGTGACCAACTGAAGACTAACTAGTTGTAGAAACTGGACTATGACAGAGCAGAACTTGTAAAGAATTGATTGAAAAAAGTGGGGCAAATGCGAAGCTGAAAAATGACAACATTCAGAATCAATCGTAATTCACTGCATTTGTCTTTAGATAGAACTATGCAGTGTATGTGTGGTCCTGGCAGGCTTTGATGGGTTTACCAGACGGTTACTGTGAGATGGAGCATTTGATGGAGAGATTTCAAATGTGCATTTAAAAACCTGTATGTCAAGTGAAGAGAAAAAAGTCTTTAAAAACACCTAATATAATAAAATATTTTATACCGATGAACCAAGATATGTCTATCTGTCAGCTGTTTTGGAACTGTATTGTTTTATACTAATAATGTAAGTGTATTTTGTACTGCAGCTCTAAATATAAACCAGGCATCACACAAGCTGTTATGCAAGCATCCCCATTCAGCTTTGCCAGCAAATGTCAGCACTGACCCCACAACACCCTATGCCTAGGGCCTCTCTTACACAGAGTATGCCAATTGTACTGAACTGTGGGAGCACTTAAACTGTGGAGAACAGAGGCTCAAACAAGACCCACCAAACTTATTTTCACTTGAGATCAAAGCCAGAATGTGAGTTCAACTCTCCAGACATCAAAGATCAGCACAGAAGCCCACTGTGCCACTTTGACCTGAAATTATGTCCTTACTATGTACAGTGAGAAGTTTACAGCTTTTATCTCAAAATGCAATGCAAGAGATTCAGTTAACTTAAAATATTAAATCAATGTAAACAATAATAATAGTAGTTGTCATTATCGTCGTCGTCATCATCATCATTATCTGGACTAGATCAGTAAGACCAGTGCTAATTAAATTTTTTTTTCTAATCTTACAAGTTTTCATGTTAAGTAGACTATGAAAATGAGTAGAAAGACCTTATCCACAGACAATGAAATCAGTATAATTTTCTTTCTAATAGAAATTGGTGATACTCTGACTTAAGCTTCTCATGGCTTTACTGTTTCATATACAGAGATCTCAGAGCTGGTTTCTAGTTAAACCTACCTTACTAAATTGAAGATTATAACCCCCTGCAGTTCTGTTTTCATAGCCTTTGAAATCCTCAGAAAGGCCACCCACTGCTTTAGGCAAGTGGGGAAACAGAAGATGGTTCCATTGACGTGACTAAGGTTAGCTCTTGCTCAGCATTCCCATTTTTTTGAAAATAGGTACATTGATACAAATCAGTGTGAAGACCTCACAAGTGCCACCAAGGAGGTGGGCGTTAGATCTGCAATGATTTGTTTTCCAGTAATGAAACATAGAAAAGATTATTTAAAGAGATGGCTTCTTAAATTGAAGGAATGGCTGGAACATACACTGAAGCAGATGTTTCACATGCACAAATTGGGCACTTGCCCAACTCTGTACATGATTTTGACAATAAACAGCAAAGTGTTGGTGGCCCTCTGCTACGTGGCAGTAAGAGAAAAGAGTGCAGAGCATATATTTTTAGGTAGTCTGATGGCATTTAACCTTTTTTTTTTTTTTTTCATTTGATTTGAGACACCATGTGAAAAATTTTCAGTGGAGATGTGTACACTTCACTAACGAATCATTCTACTGAGAATGGACTAGTTATTCCTAGTCCTCCACAGCAAATCCCACACAGGTAATGAAGCTTATAGAATCCCAAGGATCTGAAAACAGAACGGGTAAGCAATGCATTAATTTAATCAAATTTTCAGTCCCAAACACATCCCATGAAATATAACCAAAGATCCTAGGAGAGGATGCGGATACCATAAACAGTCATTTATGCATGTAGAATAGATATGCTAAATTAGACTATTTTTGGTTGACATACCACTGTACCATGAATATGAGTTCATGGTGAAGGACTGTCTGAAATTTTCTGTGAATACTGTGGCCCACCCAACCACTGATCCTCCATCAGGCAGTAAAGGCAAGCTATTACCTACACATGGACTGTGACTAGTTAAAGTTATGAAAGATATGCCTAGACTAGGTGGCAGGCACACAAGGGTTGTGAACCCTTAAACATCCATATCAAGGACCTGGTCAGAGCAAATTGCATCTTCTTTCCAATGAGCAACTTGATCTTCCTGATGTGGAAACAAGGGTGTACAGGGTAGACAAGGTGTACAGCACACACAACTGGGTCCAACAAGAATGTGATGCGTGGAAGTGCTCCAAGGGCCTGAGGCTTAGGTCTAGTGATATATGATTGTGTCTCCCATCTGCAAGGGTTTTCCCCTTGTTAACTGTACAAGAAAGGTTTGTAAAATATCAGGCAAAAGTAAACGTGGAGTTCTTACTTTTAGTCTAACCTCTGTTCCTGGAAAAATTATGGAGAAGGTTATACTAGATACTATTGAAAGCCATTTAAAGAATAATGCAGTCATCTTGCACAATCAACATGGGTTCATAAAGGGAAAGTCCTCTTTAACTAATTTGATATCCTTCTATGATAAGGTCACCCGCCTAGTGGATAAAAGGAAGGCAGTGGATATAGTTTTTCTGGATTTTAGTAAGGTTTTTGATACTGTCCCTTACAGCATCCTTCTGGAAAAGTTGTCTGTCTGTAGAATGAGCAGGTTCACGATGTGCTGAGTGAAGAACTGGCTGAATGGCAGAGCTCAAAAGATTGTAGTGAATGGGGCTACATCTGGCTGGTGACCAGTCACCAGTGGTGTTTGTTCCTCAGGGTTCAGTTCTAGGGCCAGTTCTGTTCAGTATATTTATCAATGATCTGGATGCAGGAGTTGAATGCACCATTGACAAGTTTGCTGATGATACCAAACTAGGAGGTGTTGTTGACTCTCTTGAGGAACAAGAGGCCTTTCAGAGGGATCTAGATAGATTGGAGCATTGGAAAATGATTAATGGGATGAAATCTGACAAGTCCAAATGCTGGATTCAGCACAGAGGACTGAATAACACTGAGCAAAAAGGGTAAACTGGGAAAGGAGTGGCTAGAGAGCAGCCTTGCAGAAAGGGGGCTGGGGGTGCTGGTTGACAGCAGGGTCAACAGGAGCCAGCAGAGACCCCTGGCAGCCAAGAGGGCAAACCACGTCCTGGGGTGTATCAGACACAGCATTGCCAGCTCATCAAAAGTGGTGATTATCCTGCTATATTCAGCATTGGTGTGGCCTCACTGAACTGCCTGTAGTTCTGGGCCCTACAATTTGAGAAGGATGTGAAGGTCCTTGAATGCATCGAGAGAACAGCAACAAAGCTGGTGAAAAGGCTGGAAGGAATGTCCTATGAGAAGCGGCTAAGGCCTTTCAGCTTATCTAGTTTGGAGAAAAGGAGGCTGAGGGTCGACCTCATTGCTCTTGACCTGAGAAAGGGAAGTAGAGAAGGAGGTGCTGATCTCTTTTCCCTGGCATCCAGTGATAGGACACATGGGAATGGTTCAACGCTGCTACAAGGGGAGGTTTAGACTGGACACTAGGAACCATTTCTTTACCGAGAGGGTGGTCAAACACTGAAACAAGCTTTCTAGGGAGGTGGCCAATGCCCCAAGCCTGTCTGTTTAAGGAACATTTGGATAACACTATTTAATAACATGCTTTAACTTTTGGTCAGCCCTGAATCGGCCAGGCAGTTGGACTAGATGATCATTTTAGGTCCTTTCCAACTGTAACAGTTCTGTTTTCTATTCTATTCTATTCTATTCTATTCTATTCTATTCTATTCTACCTGTAGCACTTCAGCAACCCATAGTCCGGAGCCCATACACAAACAGAAAGCTTTTATTCCAGAAAAACTACAAAACAGAAGACATAATAAGCACAAACAAATACATTTACACTCTTTATTTTGATCACCACAAATCTGCACTTCAACATGCCAACTTTTTTTCTGACATTGTAAGCTGATGGTACAGGGGGCTACTTTATGGTTCGTTTCCACTCTTGTTGCCTTGTGTTCAACCAGCTGGCTGGTATTGGTTGTTTTACAGTGACCACTCACCCCTGTCTCTGTAGCCAGGTTTGAACCAAGGCCATAAATCAATGCTGTTAGCTCAGCTTCTATTGGACAAGTGGATGCACAATACACTGTGATAAACATTTGTAGCTAGTAAAAGCCATAGGACTAAATAAGCATAAACCCTATTTTCCCCTTGAGCCCATAGGAGTTCTAGCCTCCCAAGCCATGAGTGAGACACATTTGCAAGCAGCAAGCAATAAGTCAGTGATCACATTATGCCCACCCACATTGTATCTGGGCCCTGAATATATTTATATATTAAGAAAAAATGATTTGAGCATTCTGGTATATGAATCTATAAATACAGAAGGAAACAGTATCTTTAATATATTCTAAACTACTAGAATTTCAGAAAGAAATTATTCAACCTCAGTTTTGGCATTAGTCTGTTTCTATTATTGTATTTTATTAAATTTTTATATTGTAATATTCCTATAAAACTAAATATTTATAAGAAGGTGCCAGTGAATTAAGACTCCACACAGAATTTCATTAAAAATCTTCGTGGTTTTCCTGTCCTGTAAAAATAAATAACTTTTTCTTCAACGAGCCAAAGCATGGTCATTCTGAATAAGAGTACAATTCATCATCCATCCAAGTCACTTTTTAACAATACCCTTTGTCTCTCTGAGATAAGGCTACATTCAATGCTTTTTGAAAATTTCCACTCTTAAATGCCTGTAAAACTGAAAACATGTACTAAAAATACTTTGGCTGTTTCTTCCATAACACATATTAAAGAATAACAAGACTTAATTTCAAAATAGCTGTTTAATAACCATAGGGTTAAAAATATTAAGCCTGAAGACATGAGTTTTAGAAGGTAAAGGCATAACTTCAGTGTGAGCAGAGCTGTGCAGTCTGAGGAGCCCTGGGTTCAGTGTTGAATCACAGAGTAGCTAGGCATGGCCACCATTGATGATGGTTCCCAGGACTACAGCTAGCGTAGCCCCCGGTCATGGCAAGACAGAGTGACTGTGTTTCCTGGGCAAAGGGGCAGCCTGCCAGATTCCGGGATTTTGGGGTAGTGGTAAGGAGAAGAAACGAATTTTGCAAACAGTTATTACAATAGCGTGGGACTTTTTGACACGGTAGTGGAAGGCGGTCACCACTAAGATATATGGCTCAGAACTACAGCAGAAAAAGTTTTGTATGGGTAAAACCAAGTCTTGTATCTGCAGCTAATGGCAAGTAAGGCAGGCTGAAGTTAGTCAAATTGTACCAAAGTCAACTGGACACACTAACTAGTAATTTCCGATCAGAAAACTGTTTGGTGAAAATAATACACAATATAGACAAGAGTGCCAGAACCTCAGCTAGAATGAACACAGTGGCACAACAGATTAGTTGTGGTTAGACTAACTTTGCTGGTTTACAGCAACTCAAAATCCATGATGTTTTGTAGCTTTATGCCAAAAAGGCCTGGCATAGTTCATTTTTAACACAATTCTAAAGTGGGTGGAAAAATTCTTGGTGGTCATAATGACTGTACCTTCGACAAATGAAAGCAAAAAAGTTATTTTAATCTCTCATGTTAATCCCTCACTTGGTTTTGCTTTCTATCTAAGTAATATTGTTTTAACACTTGTGCCAATGGAAGCCTTGCCAATATTTTTGCAGAATGTTGATAGGTTTTGCCAATATTATATTAAGAAGGACATCTAAGAAATGCAAACATTTAGTAGACTTTTATGAAAAGTGATGTCTGTCCAGTATCTCATACCACAGGATAAAAAAGAAAACAAACTAATAACTAGACCTCTGGAATACATTCATATTTCATATGACAGAGACTCACTCTTTCTCTTGTGAAATAATGGATATATATTATCATTATTTTCTTTCAGTTACCCAAATATACTCACTTAGTCTCACACTGTCCTTATCATGAAGCCATAACAGTCTACAAGACAACAGTAAAGATACATGAACATACAGAAAAGGAGAAGTAAAGGAAGAAAAAAAATGGGTGATGATACTGAGGTCACGAGACTAGCCAGGTCAGTAAATATATCTAGTGAGTTTATTGCTTTTTTTCCTTCTCTCTACTGTCTTGTAGACTGTGTAAATGAATTTAGAACCAGTTGAAAGTTAGTATGTTCTTAACTGCTTTTCCAGAGAAACAGAGACAGCTACACATAAACAGCTACAATGTTCTCAGAAATACGCAGACAGAGGCAATGCAAATTAGCAAAGAACCAAAATGTGGCATAATTCTGACACAGAGTGAATCCTAGAATTTCAGTTTCTCCATGAAAAAAAATGGGGATTGGGCTGTAAGCCAGACTGAATGGCAATGCTTGGGAGATGCAGATCCTTTGAAATTCTAAAGGCTCAGCCTCTGATGCAAGGAAGAGTAATGGAAGGGCTTCATCCAGCTCTTGCCCATGTCCTACCAACACCTCACTCAGAACAGTTTACCTGGTATAATGCCTTGATTTTTATGAAGAAGCCAATTCTGACCAAAATTATTTTTGCCATATTGTTCATGCTTTGAAAAATACTGGGAAAAGACAGGATTAAAATGTGAATTTTGAGGCTTACTACTTCCTCCTAGATTTTCATTAACATTAACCACAACAAATGACTCTAAATGGGTACGTTGCTTCTAATTTATACCAAATGGCATAAAAATTCTTGGTTGAAAAAATGTAACAATGAGTTGATGAGGGAAGTCATTGACAGAAATTACATGCTTTTAGAAGCTCAGAATCACTGAAGAGATAGTAAGAGTTGCAAGAAAACATCCTGCAATAGAAAACAGGCAGTTTGTGTTTTGTTATCAGGAGAAGAGAAGCTATGTAATATGAAGGTACAAAATGTATTAGGGACCAAATTCTGAGTAACAGTACCATTTTATATGGATGTAAATTGAATGTTTCAAAGATATGATAGTTAAAACTTAAGATTTGTTTCTACATGGATGAAAAGGAAAGATTCTTCCCAGAGATGGGACCTGAAGCTCTGGAAAGAAGTTGACATTAATACAATTGTCATCTTACAGGCGTCAGGCCCAGGAAGGACAGTAATGATATCGTGCAAAGATAACAAAGGAAACAGAAGGGGGATGATTAAGAATTGTGTTTCAGGCATTCAAGCTTGCCCTCGTATTGAGTAGTACTGAGAAGACTGGAAAAGAATTTGAATTTAACTTGGAATGGAGGACTAAACCTGTGAGTCATTGGCATACAGATGATAGCTCAAGTTGTGTTTGAAGAAGATCCATAGGAAGGGAAAATAAAAGTTGGATTAAGGGATGAGTCCCGTGGAACCTCAGAGAAACTTGGGGGGAAGGCACGCAGGCTCCCCAGGGGAACAGTAGCAGCAAATGTTCTTTGCACATGTTATTGTAACTTGTGTATGAAAATGTAAACTTCTGTTTAAAGAAATACAGTAAAACCAAGCTGAATATAAATAAACTCTCTTATATAGTGACAGGAAGACGATTTCCAAGATCTAAAGGGTGGCTCTTAACAAATAAATTTGCCACGGTATTTGGATCAGGCTATGAGCAACAAAGCAATCACTGCTGCCAAGCACTCATGTTATTTAATATTATGCAAATTCTTTTCTCTTCAGCTCTCATTTCATGTCTTCTGGTGTCTCATTATCTCTTAAGTATATTCTTACTTCTTCCACTAAATTTAATATAGCATACTAATAGAGCATATAGCACTTTCAACTAAGTTTAAGAAAAGACTGTAAAAATCCCTTAAATTGAGTACGTTGTTTCAAGAACTTTACAACAGAAAGTAATACAGAATTTGTACTCAAGTCTGTAGAGTTAAACACAGAATTATAAGCCATGGTCATGAAATCTCTACAAAAACCTATAATAGTTCTATAAATTATACTAGTTTTACCCTTGTTTAATTCTAGGAAATTTCCAGAAATTTTTATTCTTTCAATTGTGTCATTCCCCCATCCATATTTACTCATTTCTTCCACCTATTTGCAAAACTTACTTTGCAAATGACAAATTAAGTATGGGAATGCTGAACATGGTGTGACTCTTTTACTGAGATCTCATAGTCAATTGCCCTAGAAAGAAAAGTTCACTTTGCACTGAAAAATCGAACAAGTATAGCACAACTACAATCAATATTGAATACTGTAATTATTTAACGTGTATTTAACATACCAATAACTGGTAATGACTTTTAAACCACTAGATTTACAGCATCTCAAACTGTACGAAGTTGGGATAGTCATTCTCAGGTTGCCCTCTACTGTTTAAGGTTAGAAAGACAAGGCACGTTTTACAGGGCTGCAAAAGGCAGAGTTTGGGGGAGGTAGTTCTGGGACTAGAATAGGAAAATAAAGGCTTGCACAGAGAATTGGTATCTTTATTAAAAACTCTGTTAATTTTAAAAGGCAACTTCAGAGAAGTAGAAATTTTCTGAAGAGGAGTTCTTGAAGGAGCAAATGCAGAAAGTTCAGAAATGTAACTTGATTTCTATGAGACTGCAAAATTCTTACTTTTCCTGGAGAACCGCCAGCTATAGGAACAAATCTTGTAGTTGTAACATAATTTCCCATTTAATTCAATGCCTTAAATCTAATTCTTAGAAGTTTGAACACTCAGCTGAAATTCCTGGCTTGGAGAATTTGACCTGGGAATGTGGCAAGAAACACTGACTTCTCTTCTTTTACATCTGCTTTATAGATGTACTATTATTTGGTATCATATATATCAATTTGGAAAATCCAGGAACTGTGCTACCCAAATAATTGAACTAAACTGAATCCAGGTGCTTCTTGAGCCTCAGCAAAGTTCAGTGCTAAAGCTCTTGAAGGGTGGCCCTGGAATGACAAGTATTTCCAGAAATCGAGGGAAAGATTTACTGCACTGGGAAGAGGCCCTCCATCCTATACAAATAAAATCACCTCTTTCCTATCAAAATGATCATTTTTATCCCTTATATAGAGTTTTCTTCACTAGCCTGTCTCAAAACAGTGAGTATAAGAGCCAGCTGTAGCATTACAGTAAATACCCAGACTCCAGAATGACTTTGAGAGAGCAGGTGAGTACTGGCAGCCCAAAGGAGCTTCACAGAGATTTTCTGCTTGCCCGATCAGGCAGCTGATCTCTGACCTTGGAAACGAGGGCAAATCAAATTTATTTGGGACAGAATGAAGGGGAGAGGCTGGATGTACTTGATTTAACTGGAGCAGAAGGGTAGATATGTTCACTGGTTGACAGTGGCTGTAAGGCATGAGACAGGCCCAGTTGCTGGCCCAGCATAGTGACTGTGGACCTTTAGAATGTGCTACAGTGTCTTCCTTCTCAGCAGGTGAAGAAGTTCCCAAATAAAGGAGCTTTCTTGTTCAGTAATGCTCGCTGGAAAATGCAGTTTGCTTCATTTTCTCTTTGCTTTGAGTGCTTTATACAGACATGCAGATTTGCTGATTATATTGTTTTGCTTCTTTCCTTCATGAAAATATAAAACTGTCAAAGTTTGGTTTTTTTTTTTATTGAGAAGGTGACAAGAGAGGGTCTAGTGTTCATTGGCAATAGAGGACTAGTGAGAAAAACCTTTGAGTGATTTTGGGTGATTCAGGTCTCCTGGATAGAACCCCTAAAGGAAACATGTTTGTTTAAAAGAGTTTAATCATATTTGGGCTGCTATGAAGAAACCGAATTATTGCCACATGGCATCACTATGGAGTATGGCAGGGAGGGCAGGAGGAGGTTTGAATAACTCTCTTGTGCATTTTCTTCATCAGACTAATTTAGGTTTCTTACACATCTTTGTGTTTCTTGTATTTGTTTTGCATGCCCTTTGGCTATCTTTATTACTTCAAATTATAGCTACATCTTGTGACCTTAACTTGAGCTTAGCATAGTTTTTGTCTAAGATTGTGTATATTTAGGGTCACTACCAATTAAGTTCAATATAACATTGAATTCACATAATAAATTCAAGAGAATGCAGTGTGTTAAGAGGGAGAAGATTTCTGCCTCTAAAAAAACACTCTGAACTGACCCAGATGTGCAAGAACAATACTCACTGGCTACACAGAACAGGTTCTGGGGTCCTTTGATCTTAGCCTCCCCATTTCTTTTCTAAACATCTTCAAAGGGCTGCCTTTCTGAAAAGAGAAGTTCACCCATCCTTATTTGCTGACAGACCAAACAGAAAGGGCACGTGGAAGCTCTTTTTATTTTATTGTTTGATTTATTTAAAAAGCAAATTTATAAGGTCTGACATATGTGACACTGGGATCCAGGTCTCCTGAAGACACAGCTCAGCTCTGTATCATGTCAAACTCAGAAGAGTAAATAGCTACAGCCGTACACAATGATTTTTTTAGATGAGTCACAGTGCAAAAGTGAATGGTTTTTTTCCATTTATACACTAATCCAACACAATAAAATTCCAACATGGTTAAATCCTGTCCAAAGTGTCACTGTCACTTACAAAAAGATGGAATACAGACAGATCTTGAAATAAAGAGAAGTTCTTGTTTGTTCGAAGTGGCAGCATCTCCAATTTTTATTCAGACTACCGGAAAATCTGAAAAAAAAGGTGCAAATAAGTGGCTTCTTTAGTATTATTTATAGACTGACTGATTCAGACCTCTTGAACGTTGTAAATATTCTTTAAGTCTATCAAGTAGATACTAAAACAATGAATTTAGACAATTTCCCTAAAACTGACAGAGTAGAAGTCAGTAGCAAGACTAAAGTATGATGCAGGGCCTGACCCTTCACAACCACTCTATGTACTTCTTTGCAACAGTTCGAAGTGGATGTGGTCATATCTATTATGGTATAAGACAGTTCAGAGACTATCTAATGAATACTTAAAAGTGCATCTATTTCTGCCACACCAGAGTCCTTGTAATGTTGGAGTCATTATTCCAACTCATGCTCTGTATTGTCAATCATTTTCCACAGGGGAAGACAGGCCCTTCTCCATCTTTCAAGGTGAGGACATAGAAACTAGCTTCTAAATGTGCCTCAGAGATATTAAAAAATGGATTATAACCATCTAACTATGTTACCCTTCTGATTCGCAGGAAATAAAACAAATATCATGGCAATGGCAAGTCTCAGAGATATGTTTTTGGAAGTTCAAGTTTTATAGGAGAGAAAATCCCACCAATTTGTGAAGTTTCTAAATATTGGGACTTCTGAAATCAGACTTATATACCTAAATATGGGATAAAGTGCATCTCCTTGTCATCTGCCCAACAGCTGTGAGATCACATCTGGAGTACTGTGTCTGGTTTGGGGCTCCTTAGTACAAGAAGGATACTGGCACACTGGAGCAGGACCTCTAAGACCGCTAATAGGCCAGAGAACATGATGTGCGAGGAAAGGCTGAGAAAACTGGGCTTGTTCAGCCTTCAGAAAAGATTAAGGGAAGACCTCACTGTTATCTACAACTACCTAATTAGAGGACAGATACAACGACGATGGAGCCAAAGTCTTGCAAATGCACAGTCATAGGAAGAGAGGCAAGAGATACAAGTTAGGAACATAGAAAATTCTGATTAGATATTAGAAAGCTTGCTCTTCCATTAAACATTGGAACAGGTTGCTCAGAAAGGCTGCAGAATCTTCATCCTTGGAGATGTTTCAGACACAGCCCTGAGCAACCTGGTCTAAGTTAGACCGACTTTGAGCAAGGGGTCAGACTGGATGACCTCTGGATGTCCCTTCCAACATAAGTTGTTGTATGATTCTGTGATTCAATGGGTGATGTTTTTCACCCACTCACGTTGTCATTGTCTCAGAATCTAGGCATATTTCTGTGGATTTGAATCCTAACAGACTGGAAAAGTATATCGATTGTAAGACTCCCACTTTCTGGCAGGAGCTCTAACTGCTTTAGTATTGCATAGAAGTCAGGAAACACAAACTCTGCTGTCTGATCTACAATAAATTAAGAACTACTCTGCTCTGTCAAAGAACACATATATAATCTCAGGAGACAACTTCACATTCTGGCTCCTAAATGGACAAAAATGCCCTACCATATCCCTTATAAAAGTCTATGCCAGTTCTACAAATCAATGATTCCTCAGAAACCAAGATTTCTTGACCATCATTTAGAAGTTCTAATCTCTCCAGTGCCTTGCATAAGGATGCATGTTGGTTCTGAATTTCATTTACCACAATTTGCCTTCTTTGTCTAAGATCTGGTATTATGGACAGAACATACAACTGTTCATGTTTCATCACTAGCAAACCTCCTGGCACATTTCTTTTTTCAAGCCAAAGAGCACTCTCTCAGAACATCTGAGAACAGTTTGGGGATAGCACAGGGTGTAGGAGAAAGAACATTGAACTATATGAATGTAAATTGTGCCATGACACATTCCCTAACATTCAGTTTTAATTACATGCAGATATGCAAACAAGGATCTAACCCTTAGGCTCTTAGCTCCTTTTCTGGATATAGCTTCTAGTCATCCAAATTACTAACCCATACAAAAAGAAGTAAAACATGATTCAATACCTTTTGAACTGTACCTACAGGTTTATCCATCCCTTTCCTTTAATCTTGAAAGCAGAAGTTGGAAGAAACTAGTTAAACTCTCTGAGAATACTATAACAACGCAAATGCCATAGCAGACTGGTTATACCATACAAACATTAGGAAGGTCCCAGTGCAATTCCCACTACAGGCAACAGAAAGACTCCTGCTGATGTTGCCAGATGCTGGATTAAGTTCAAAAAAAGTGAGAGAAGATACAAACTAACTAAATATATTCATGGAATTTAAGAAATATAATTCAGGAATAAAGAAAACAGTGGTAATACTGGAAGCATGCAGCTATCTAGGAAGCTTGGCAAAGCCACAGGAGTAGAAAATCCTCAACAAAATTTTAGTTGAGAGCCAAAGAATGTGGATTTATTTCGCTAATGATGACAAGTTCAAGGCATCTACACAAAAATAAGATGAGCACTGAGAGATGAATTGACACAGGCTATGCATTTCATCTGAGGAGTGCAGATACTGTTCTTACAGGAGGATAGAATCATTCAGAGCTCAAAGTTATTACAGATAGAACAATGACTGTTGTAATAAAATGATATACAACACGTCAGAGGCCTAAAAAAGCTATTTCTTTCAGGGGGATACTTAAAGTTTTTTTCTGTTTCAGAGCTGATAATAAAATTGTCTATATCAAGAAACAGCTGAGAACCCCAAAGCACAGTATTGTTATGTATTTTATCAGTTCCTTCACTGTGAAAGAGAGGAATGCTACAGATAGATACAAGTACCCCTGATACAGGTTTATTTTCAACAAGACTTAACACTCAACAGCATCTCCCTTACTCTATATAGATGGTGATCATCTTTCTGTATTTACAAACTGTATTATTTAAGTTCTCTGAGGGACTGAAGTCTTTCCAATTGGAAGCATGGGAAATTCCACACATTAAAGATAAAAGCAAGTGCTATTATGCACTAAATGTCCATTTATAAACTGCTGGATGGCCTCAGCATTCCATCTAGCCATCAAAATGAGGGCCTAATATGGGACATTTGGACATAGAGACATGAAAAATTAATGTTATGAAGGGAGCAGGAAAGAATTCTACTTGTCAACAGGAGCCTTGATTCCCATTTTGTAGATAAAAATGTAGCTATATGTGAAAATGTTCTTAAGATTTAAAGGCACATAAGTAGCTATAAGGAACTATAACTGTTAAAGAACTCTGTAAACCAAAAAAAAACAGGGAGTAAACTGACTTAACGAAGACCTAGTTACACTGGTTTAATGAAATGGTATCTTAAAAGGCAACTTTAGCACTATCATTTTTGATTTAAGAATTGTTTCTTTTGCTTTAGGTTCAGGTCACTCTTAACCCTAACTTAAAGCAATTTCTCATGGCGGCAGGCTTTAGTGCTAAAAAAAAACAAAACAAAAAAACTACTTCCAGTTTGCTATAGTTTTGATTTTATGGAAACTTCCACAAAGTATAAATATCCGATAATCTGCTTAGGGTTTGTTTTTTTTTTTTTTTTTGCTTTGATTGCTTTTAGTTCAACAGAGTTGACCATTCTGTTGTGTCCAGTGACAATAAAGTTATTTTGGAATTTTAGACTAATGTAATAAAAAATACATGGAAAACAAGCACCAGAAATGTTGTCTTTCTCTATGAGAAGAACATACACATTAAATTGACCTCAAAAAATGCCAGCTCAAAAGTATTTAGTAAGTGCATAGTTATTGAGACACAAACAATAATGAAATTAGTAAAATTATAGCCGTAAATCTCATGTACTCTACTACCTTAGAAATGAAAAAAGCACCCAACCAACCTCTTTTTTTACAAATGAAAGTTAAGGCTCTTAAATCATCCCATGCTGAGCAAAGGAAACTGAAGATTTTTTAAAAATCATGGAATTTTCGAAAAATTACAAAGAGAGAAACAAAATCTAGGCATTTAATGAAATCATAGGAGACACAGCCATGCATTATTTACACTTACTCAGGAATAAACAAATAAAATAAAACATTAATGTTTTCATTTGCAAGAGCAAACACCAGTGGAATGAGATAGTTCGGAAGAATACATAGATCTACTTACTGTGAAACTTCACTAATATGCTTTGCAACCAGGTTTTCAAACATTATTTGCTTATGTGAAATGGAACCATAACCAAATGTCAACTATTGATAGCAAAACTCAGTGCCCAACTCTGTTCCCCACCTTGTAAAAGAGGGTTCTTTCATGCTTTTGAAGTACATGCTAGATACGGGATGGACTGGACCATCTCTTTTCAAACTACTTTATCACCATATTCTTTGGAGCAAAGCAAAGCAGGAATCCATAATAGCAGGACAAAGAATCTTTTGAAGAATCAGGCAAAACTATGAAAAATTCTCACAAAGAAAAATATGCAGCTGATAAGCAAATTGCTTCCAGGAGTGCTGCTAAATTCACTGATCATTTTTTTATTTAAACTTAACCATAATCATAGAATAACCCACCCTCTCATCCATACTTCTACATCAGTGATAAAAAAAAGGTGCGAAACCATCAAAAAAAGATAAAAAAACTAATGTTGAATTTATTCTTAAGGTGATTCTCAGGTATTACAGCCACTATTATAGTATTCTCTCAGATTTTTTTATTCTTTGTGCTTCTTTAATTAAATTCTTACCTATGTTTTAATTCTGGAGCCATACACGCCTCACCCTTAAAAATATTGTGTCTACATAGTAAAATAATAACTTTGGTGCAGTGATAGAAATATCAGCAATAAACACTGGTCACTCACTCGATTAACTTCTTAAGAAACTATTTGTAAAACATGTTTAAATGTTTGGAGGAACTACTGGAGAAATAAAAAGTGTTATTATTAGAAGATGTTACAACAGATGTCCCCCAACAATTTTCCACAAAAAAAAAACCAAACCCTTAAATTATTTTATAAAGTTCCTTTGGTGTTTCAACAGCCTTTGAAGTACAGAATAACATTTTCTAAGAGCTGTGATTTATAGACATACTGTTTTATTTGGATTTTTTTGTAAATCATGTGGGGATTTTTTCTGTTCTTTTAGTGTGACAGCTTAACTCCTCTCTTATGTCAGAACAAACTGAAAAAAAATCCATAAACAAAGGAAACTCTCTTAGGACTTGTAATTCACAAAGCATACATTGGCATGATGTCTATCAGAAAAAAAACTGCAGGAAATTTCACACTTGCTTTCTGTTGCAAAGCCTGGTGACTGGAATTTTATGACTTCATTGGAAGTAAAGCTCTTACACCTATTTTACACTAAGTTTACACTAAACAATACAATGTGGTTACTCTAGATATCTCTGTCTGAACGTGATACATCTACATTACACAAAGAATTGTCCTAGAAGTCATCAGCCAGTCCTGCACTGGCCAGCCAGGGGTATATCCTGGACAGTCAACTGAAATTTTCAGTGTTTTAATAAGTTTGAGGAGTCCAGTCCTCCTGCCATGTCTGAGTCCAGAAGCAGTAGGAGTCTTCCGAAACAAACACAGGCATCTGTAAAACGCTGCACCTTCCACTCTGGACATGGTTATATCTCCTGAAGCAAATTCATTCTTCTTGATCATTTCCCCTGTTGGTGAACCCTAATATGCAATAGCAGTTGGCACTAGAATTAGATGAGTTTTTAGCAGCATAGAGTTTTTAATACCAACAAGAAAAATAATTTGCTTCATTTAGAAAAAAAAAGGAAAAATGCTTCAAAAGGTCATCTATTCTTAATTTTTCAAAGAAATACTTTGATTTTTTTTCAATTCAATATGGCTTTAACTGTTGAAAATCCCCAAGATTTTTTTTCAAAAATGCCGACCAATTCTTACAATTAAACTTCTATGTCAAATTATTGACATAAATTGATATTGGGTTTATTGTTTCTCAAAATCACCATATTTTGTCCCCAAACATGACATTTATTCACAGACCTCTAGTTAACAAGGTCTGAGTTGAACAGATGCTGTGAATTATATGATAAATACACCATTTACCAGAATTAGTAAAATTCTGGTAAATGACTTTTAGATCTTCCTCCGTGGTGAGGTGATCTAAAATTTATTCTAAATTGTATTCTTTCCCCTTTGGGGGCTAGTTACCCTCTAAAATGTATTGTCCTAACAATTATGTATGTGTTTTAAATGAGTCGGGTATATTTGCATGTTCCAGTTAGATCTGCACATCTAATGACTTTTCCATCCCCTGTTCCCTTAATTTGTAAAACAGCAAAGTACAGATGACTAAGTAAAAATTTTTTTTCATCAGAAACATAAAACAGCTTAGTCTTATCTTTAAAGAATTACGTGAGCATTTTCTTAACCTCTTTGTGGGCACTCTTTACCATATTTTTCCTAAAATGTCTGAAGATTGTACCATTTCTTGTACTGAACAGGTCCCTGTATTGCTCCTGGAAGTGTGGAGCAGCAATTTGTGTTGGAAAATTACCGGAGTATTCTGCATTTGCATTCTTTTTGTCAAGCAGAAGAACTGGGGCCTGAAAAGCAATGATAAATTAAAACTTTGGTCTGCTGTTCTGTACACTCAAGAAAGAGCACAAAACATTTAATGACTTGCTGGTAAGTCAGTTGAGGTCACGTATTAGTACCTATCAGTAGCTAATTAAATGAATAGGTAATAAATAAATAATAAAGCCTGAAGATCTATATTTTCAGAAAGGTTCACATAGCTGTACAAACCTAATATTTAGGCAGGCACCTACAAAACCAGCTAATTATTCAAAAGTTGGGAGGTTGTGACAGGGAAAAAGTCTCTAAGTGTGTTTCATGCTCATGCAGCTGTTCTGAATTCAGAATAAACTAATCTGGAAAAAATATCTAGAAACCCAAATGGCCAGCTTCATTCATGTTTGTCTGTTTCTCTGTGAAAATTCATTGACATTATGGAGGAATATAAGAAGACCAGAAAGTCCTTAGATGCTATATTGTTCAACATCTAATGTAAGTTTTAAGGGTGCACCAAGAAGAGTTGAATTAACTCTTTCAAGGCCTATAAAGTACGTTGGACAAAACTGTACACTGCTGAAAGCTTTAACGTTGGCAAATGAAACACTGAAATGTTTTTGGTGATTTTATGAGTCATCATAAAACTGTCATTGTGCTTTACTTCTTTAATTCTACTTTTTTAATGGATATTTAAAGAATATACATGGATGGAACATACCACTAATAAAGATCTTCCTCCGTGGTGAGGTGATCTAAAATTTATTCTAAATTGTATTCTTTCCCCTTTGGGGGCTAGTTACCCTCTAAAATGTATTGTCCTAACAGTTATGTATGTGTTTTAAATGAGTCGGGTATATTTGCATATTCCAGTTAGATCTGCACATCTGGGTTCTCTTTAATCAGTCATTTTCTTGTTAGACCATGTGGAAAAATGATAGTGTTGTTCATACAATTTTGCATTAAAAAGAATGCATATGTTGGCTTCCTGAAGGGAATAAAAGGAGTCTAGGGATGTTGGAGTTAACCGCATGGGCTGGTTACTTGACGTTTAACAATTCTTGCTATTCACGGCTGTCAGTGTTGCATGTAAGTGTTATATTCCCTGTTGTCTCCAAACTCTTTGTACTTTTTGTAATATTAATACTGCTCAAAGAATTATGTAAGACATGCAGCTGGTAATCAACAATCTACGATTAAAGCAGTTTTAAAGTGTGCTGGGTATTCTAATCTCTTTAATTCTTCATTTGCATAACAATTTGTCTTTGTATTTTCCCTATAGAGTTTAAAACTGGAAGAAAAGAAGAGAGAGTTCCATTTCCTCATTAAAAGTTTCCATTCACTTCAATAGTAAATCTGAGCCTGGAACAATTTGTCCAAGTATTAGCTGGTGCACAGGGAGTGAGGAAACTGCCCAAACAACTCTCAAATAACTGCTGCTTCAAAATATTGTCTTGACTGGATTAATTTTTGCTATTTCCTACCCCTAAAAATCAGCATCATATGCTACCAGTCTATTTCCAAAGACCCAACAGGAAAAGGAAAGACGGAGAGACCTACATGTGAAGGAGAGACCAGGACATAACAGAAACTTGAGCATTTTTCCTCACAATATCAGTTTGAGGACAAAAGGGAAACAAGAAGAAATTTCAGACAGCCTTCATCAGCAGACCTCCTCCTCCAAATTGTTAGACTTCATGCTGGGATGGATGGGTGAATGGGTGGAACAGAAATCTATACTAAAAATATTAAAAAGCTCTAACTCCATGGTAAGCCAAGATGAGAAGTGACAGCAGCTTGATTTAACTCACTCTGTTGTCTGATGTGAAATTCTAATGAGTTTGAATTGTAGGATAACAAGTTTTGGAACAATATATTCTTTTCCAGTGTCCCATATTACGCTCCAGAAGAACAACGGTTTTGCTTTAAAAAAAAATAAATTACCCATGTAAAGGGAAAGATCATTGCATGTTTAACATCAGATTCGTGTTGTGAATGCAATATCTGCCAGTGTTTTCAGAGTCTGAAAAAAAATGAAACTTTTCCCATTCGGGTATTAAGTCATTCACAGAAGTCAGGAAAGAAACCCCTTGTAGCAAAAGAATTGCGTATTTTTATATTTTCTCCTAAAACTAACAAGAAGAAATAGGAGGAAAAAACGCATAACTGTTCCTTTAACCACTGTGCAAAAATGTCAAATGATTTTCATTTAACATATGACATTTCCAGCTTTTTCCACTGTTAAACAAATTACCTAAGAAAAAAAGATTTCCTATGAGTAACATCTCATTAAAATGAGATGTCCTTGACAAGTTCTGCTGACTTTTATAAATGAGCAAAAAAAAAGAACAAAAAAAGAATAAGCAAATTAACAGAGCTGAACACAATCCCAAGTTGGAAGACCCAGACCCCAGCAGACCAGCAAGAGGTTTGGGCTCTGAAAGTCAACACATCAAGAAGGACTCACAAAAAAAACCCACGTGCAGAGAAGGCAGAGCACACCGTTGGAAATGGGTCTTACATCGCTTGTGCGAGAGCTGTGTTAAATCAACAGCATTTGCACTGGGGCTGGAACATCAGAAATGTCCCTTTACTCCTTTGTTCATTTGGTCTCTGCTCTAACATCATTGATCCCCCAATTATATTATAAAAGTACAATATTTTTTATGTAAGAATAAGTTTTTCCTCCAAGTATTCCGATGTAAGTAGGGTAGCACTTTATACCATGAAGGGCTGTTGAAGAGCACATTTTGTGTTCTTTTCATTTACTTCTATAAACACAAAAATTAGAGTCAGCTGTCATTTTAGTTGAAGTTAAAAGGATGAATATCACTTTAATGTTACAATTGAAACCAGATCACTATTTAAAGAAAGAAAGAAGCAGCAAGTTATGCCTCAAACAGTTTGTAGATTTATTGCAAATTCACAAACCAAAATCATTGAATGCAACCACAGCTAAGATGCAGTATATATTGTTTATTTTTCATACAGTTAATTCTGGCAGATACTAATTATCCCACCCCAAAACAGCACATGTATTTAGTTATTGCTTTGTCTCTAAAGCTGGTATGAAAGTTGATATAACACAATCTAAAACTATTTAAATAGACTTCATTATTATTGGGAATTGTACATTTTTCTTCATTTTGTGTTTAAAATATAATTCTACTAGTCTTACTCATTATTCTGATATTTTCTTACTTGTCTTGATTTTTCACTCAAGAAAAGCCCATCTTAGTAATGTTTTGTGGCAGCAGATGCATGCATGAAGTGAAAACACAGTAGAATGCAAAGCTCATTGAAGACAATGAAAACAAATTAGACAAAACAAATGCAGTTTGTTTCAGTTGCCTTTGGCGAGGATGCTGCCTCCTCTGCATGTAACTACATCATCAAGAAAATATTTGCAAGTAAAATCTGGTAATAATAGCAGAGTACGCACCAATACTAGCTGCACACTGGCAATGAGGTAATATTTTCAAAACACTTATCTTCAAGCTGTCAACAAGGCCATGCCTGCAGCAGTGTCTTTCGTACTTGGCTTTGTAAAGTCTCTCTAGCCAGCTAAGCTCCAGGGTTTTCATGCTACTGCAATGACCACAAATAATTCTACTCTCACCGTACAACTTGTCTTTCTCCTGGTAGTTTCCAGCAGTGTATTATTTTGTACTTAGCAGGTATGGCTGCTTCTCTAAGTGGCAGCATGATGGCATGAAGCTGTCGTAGAAGAGCTCTGGCGAAGTAAGGCAGCAGGGCTGCTGCCTGCCGCAGGAAAACGGCGTCCCTTGCCCTGCAGTACCTGACTCCCCTCTGCTGACTAAGGGGTATCCAGTGGGTGCTCCTGAGCCACTGATCTGCACTTCTCCCACTAGGGTGCTCTCTTTGGGGTTTTTGGGACATTTCAGAGAACTTCCTGTGCAAGAGAAATTAAACAAGCACAATACTCAAGGGTCCACAAAACCTCTCAATGATTTTATGGCCAGTTTGCAGGAGAGAGTCAGCTCACTTCCCAGATTGTAGGAGCATACTGTAATTCTGGTGAGTATCAGGAGCTGGGGTTCTTTGTTTCCTTTCTCTGATGACCTAGGACAAGCTTTTAGCCTTCAGTACAAAGAGTCTGCAGGACATCTCCTTCCTCTCCTACTTTGCCTTCTCCAGTTACAGACTCTGGTTGCCTTTCTCATTGCTATCCTATGAATTTTGTCCCCTGTATTCCCAACAACATTATGGGGACAAAGACCCTGTCTGACTCTTCTAATGCATGTCTTCCTGCACGTTCAGTGCTCTGAGACTGCCAGTAACTAATGGAAAGCTATTACTTCAGAATCCAACCTGTCTCATTTGTCCCAGCCACGCTTCCAGCAGAGCTAGGAAGCATTCCTTTGTCAATCTATAATAATACAATCTGAAGAGAAATCAGTGTGTGTGTGTATATACATGTATAATAGAGTATAATAATAAAAAGGGGGAAGGAACAGTCATGGCTATACTTTCTAATGGGTAGGTGGGTTAAGGGCTGTGTTGTGACTTAGTCCAGTTCCTTGAGATGATGAAGCTAGCCAGTATATCTACAAATACCTATTTGCTTGGCGTGAGACATGGACCAAAATGTGCAAGAAATACACGTTCCATCTTTCAAAATGTTTCCTCCTGTGCTGAAACGAGAGATTAGAAATGTCCTTTGATGTTACATCTTGGTGCTTATCATCAGCCAGTTGTTTCTCTCTGGAAACATCACATCCCATGATGTGTTGTATGGCTGTAAGGATTTCCAGATTTGACCAGTATCCCCTCACCCAGGTCATGAAGTTGTCTCTGAAGTAGGTGGTGTATTTGGAACATCTGTTTTATCCTGACCTCTAAGAAAACCTGATTTTTATCCTGAAACTTAACATTTAATTGCGCCCTCCTCCTGATGGCTGCCAGGGTCTCTTGCTTGCTTAGAACCAGGTTGCCTGCCTCTTCTCTCATAGTTAACTGGCCTCCTGTTCCCCATCTCTTTGGCTCTTCCACACCACTGTAGCAAATTTCCACAGCTCTGGAAAACCTCTTGTTTTTCTATGACTTTGTTAACAATATCCTTGGCCAGCTGCTCTGAGACTCCTGATCTCCCTGGGTTCTGGCTTTTGATTATTTCTGTTTCTGGCATGGGATAGGAGGAATTACATTCTCGCCTCAGCTTTATATAACATTTTGAAAGGGAAAATATGAAAAAGGCATCCTTAAACAAAGGTTTTTCATTGTCTGAAGCCAGACTTTTTTTCCCCTGTTGACTTTCTTATGTCCTTGACACTGAAAAAGAGAGAAGAAGGAAAGGGAATTTTCAACTTTCCTCTGGGTCTTTTCTATTTCCTTAAGTACATTTATACAGGCCTGTCCAAGGAAGATGGAAACAAACCTGATCAGTGTGAAAGAAAACTTCATCTTTCCTGTTATCTACTGGTGCATCATTGCATATCAGAGTTATTGTCAGCTACTTAGAGCAGCCCAATCCACCTGCTCTGGTCTGAAAGGACAAGCTTATCTAATGTATATAACATGTGTTCCCTCCAGACTCACCCTGAGTTACTAGTATGAACAAACTGCAGGTTTTGGCAAAAGTCAAGAGGGCAGAAAGTGAGGAAAAAGCATCAACTTCAGCTTTATGTAGACAGGTCTCAGTGTCAGGCTGCCAAGAACAAACTCAGCACTTTAAAGAGAAAGGCAATCTTTTTTATTTTACCTCTGTGTTGGGGTTTTGGCTTTTGAAATAGAATTGAGATTTAGAGTAAATGAGGACGTAAAATTGTATAAAAGGTGTTTCTTTCATCCATCGTTTATCATAGATGTAATTCTTTTTTAATTAAGAAAAAGTATAGTAGTCTTATTAGCTAGAACTAACTTAGTTGGACTGTAGATGAATCAAAGATCTTAAGATGGACAGAGCTGACCAAAAAAATAAATATTAATTTGGTACCATATACTTATCCAGTAACTAGCATGGGGTCCATCTACCCTCTGTTCCAAGTTTGGTTTGTTTCCATAGAGGAGAGATCAAGGTACAAAACAGAATCACCCAGTGAAATATAGTAGTTTCACAACTCTGGACTTCAGGAGAGCAGATTTTGGCCTCTCCAAAGATCTGCTTGGAGAAATCCTGTGTGATAATGTCCTGGAGAGAAGAGCAGTCCAGGAGACCTGGTTGATTTTCAAGGATTGCCTCTGCCAAGTTCAAGAATGGATCATCCTCATGTGCAGGAATCAAGCAAAGGCAGTTTAGAGGAGTCCCGCATGCATGAACAAGAAGGTCCTGACAAAACTCAAACATAAAAGGAAATCATACAGGAAGTGGAAGCAAGAACAGGTGACTCAGTCTGAGCATGCAGGGGTGGGAAAAACAATTCCATCTGGAGTTAAGTCTGGTGAGGTATGTGAAAACCAACAAGAAAGGCTTTTACAGATTTATCAGTAGCAAAACTGACTAGGAGAAATGTAGACCCACTTCTGAACGGAACAAGGATCCCGGTGACAAAGGCCATGGGGAAAGTCAAGGTGCTTAATGCCTTCTTTGCTTTGGTCTTCACTGTTAAGGCAAGCCTTCAGGAATCCCAGTCCCCTGCAGCCTATGGGATAGTCTGGACCAAGGAAGACTTACCCATAGAGGAGGATTAGGTTAGGCAACAGTTAAACAAATGGGGCATATGCAAGTCCATGAGATGTGATGGGATTCACCAATGGATGAAACCGGGGGAGGTTCCTGAGGACCAGACAAAAGTACGTGTCACTCCTGGAAGAAACTAAATGTCACTCCTATCTTTAAGAACAGCAAGAAACAAGCATCTGGGGAATTACAGGCTGTTCAGCCTCACCTCAATTACTGGGAAGGTGATGGAGCAAATAATCCTGAAAACTGTTGCCAAAGGTATTAAGGAAATAAAAATAATGGGGAGAAACCAAAGGATTTATGAAGTGGAAATCATGCTTGACCAATCTGCTAGCTTTCTGCAATGAGTGGTTGTATGAATGAGGGGAGAACAGTGGCTCTTGACTTTATTAAGGGTGGCCAACTTGTTGAACATGAGCCAGTAATGTGCCTTTGCAGCAAACGAGGCCAACAGCATCCTGGTCTACCTCGGGAAAAGAATCAACAGCAGGTTGAAAGAGATGATTCCGCCTCTCTATGCAGCGCTTGAGACACATCCAGAGCACTGGTCTCCCCAGCAAAGGAACAAATGCACATACTGGTGTGAGTCCAGTGAAAGACCATGAATATAACTAAGGAACTAGAACATCTGTCATACAAGGAGAGGCTGAGACCTTGGGCTTTTTAGCCTGGAGAAGAGAAGGCTCAGGAAGATCTTACAAACATAAAAATCTAAAAAAAGGCCTGAATAGAGGGAATAAAAATGACAGAGCCAGATTCTTGAGTAATGTGCAGTGAAAGGAGGAGAAGCAATGGGAACAAACTGAAATAAAGGAAATTTTTGCAAATGTGCTGGTTTTAGCTGTAGTGGTTTTTTTCCCACATTGTAAAGCACGCAAAAAAAATTACGTGCAGTACTTCAAGGCTTGACAAAAATACTTCCTTTGTCTTTTGATAACAAACTGTATCATCATGGGCCTACATATATTTATGGATTAAACAATGGCTAAGATTTGGAAAGAAGGTTTATATTTTTCATTAGATGACTTTGGTCCACAAAGAAAGTATTTTCCCTTCCAAATCTCAATACTTATTTCTTTTAACTATTTCATCCACAATCTCTGTTCATATAAAGACCACAGTCAACATCAGCAGGGCAGAAAAGGATCTCAATTTTTTTCACCTTTGAGTGTATAGGACAAGCCAGGTCAGGACACCCAGAGAAGATGTCAGCATACTATATAAGATGAATCTTATCATGTCAGCTCTCATATTAAGTGGAAGGAAACTCAAAGTTAGAACTGAGAATGGATCTCCTCCTTGAATCTAATCTGAACTGAGATTAAAAATTATCATGTTGAATACCATATTCCTTAACAATAAAACAGCTTACCTTCCAAACAGCATTCAGCTCAGTTCAGCCTTTTAGACAGATTTTCTTTTCAGAATAGAATAGAATAGAATAGAATATTTGAGTTGGAAGGGACCTACAATGATCTAGTCCAACTGACTGTTTTTTGCAACATAATAAAATCTGTGTACTGTTCTGGTCATTTTTTCAATTAAAAGAATACACATCAGAGAAAAATTCATGTCACATTCTCCAAGAAATAGGCATTATCGGTGTAGGATATATAAGAAAAACCAGCTCCTATCCAGAGAACGATATATGGCTCCATCCAGAGACGGAAATAAAAAAAATATTTCAGCTGTGCAATATTGCCTGATTAAAATTTCCTAGCGCTTTCTGCAGGGTTCTAAAAAAATAAATCACACAGAGTATTGGAAATACCCTGATATGAAATATTGCCTCCTTTCGGGATTGCATTCTTTCTTTAGAAAGCACCACATTGACATGGTGCTTAGGGACATGGTTTAGTGGTAGACTTGGCAGTGTTAGGTTTATGTTTGGACTCAATGATCTTAAAGGTCTTTTCCAAACTAAATGATTCTATGATTTATGTTTTCTTATAACTGTGTATTGTCAACTATTTATCATCACTTTTTTGCGGAGGTATTTGCACACATATTTTTTACATTGTTCATCTAAGAAAGGAAATACCATTTAGAAACAAGGCTCACCATCTAAAATATTAAGTCTTGATTAATTGAAGTGCAGAGATATACTTGTGGATTGTGAGGAACCTGCAGTGGATATTTTTTTTGTTATTTTGATGTTTCTGCTGTGCTGCTGAGTTCAGAAATCAACAGTTTGGTAATCAACAGTTTAGAAATCAGGAAGCCACAGTTTATAAAAGATCTTTTTTTTCTTTTTCTGAAGTGAAGTATTTTACGTTTCATAAAGAATGATGTAGCTTCATATATTGCTTTGAGTTACTTCTCCCCACCTTGCAGAAATGCTACTGTATGAATTGCAGCACTGTTTTCTTCCATTGCCAGATAAGATGGAGATATGTGAAAAATTTGAGTGTCATGACCTTTTCACCTCATCCATATAGAACAAACACTGGGATTGTAAGGGATGGAAAGGCCTCCATAAATCCGGGATACTCTCAGGAGCCATGGACAGCGGGATAGCCTGGTGTACCAAGGCGAGGCTCCCGCTGCGGAGCAGCAGCAGCACCACCACAACCACCAGCAGGAGCAGGACCAGCAGCAGGAGAAACAGGAGCAGGAACAGGACCAGCAGCCGGAGCAGGACCAGCGGCAGGAGGAGCAGGAGCAGGAGCAGGAGCAGCAGTGGAAGGAGGCGGCCTCGGGGCGGCACTCGTGCTACGCTGCCAGGATGGAGAGCGCTCCCAAGATTTGCAGCCCGTTTATTTGTACCCCGCAGGGCCATTTCCCATCAGAAACCACTCCTGATTTTAAATATGCATGTTTTTTACGAGTATCCCTAGAAAACTAAAGGAAAACAAAAGAGCTGTGCAGTATCTATGCAATAACTCTTATGCTTGGCTCTGGCCAAGAGGGAAATGCCAAGAGAACGGCTTCCCATAGTAACTCAGCATTCCTAATTCTGCAGGACAATATTAAAATAAACATGCACACACACACATTACTGTAATGATTTTGTTCAGAGATAAATCTGAAGGGTCAGGCTCCTTTTTATTAAAAATGCTCTTACTCTAATCCACAGAAAAAAGTGTATAACATCAATATGCGTGTTGGTTTCTTGGACAGTTTCTTGGACAAAGTCCCTTAGACAAGCTTTCTTGGATAATTTTTGTCATTTTTTAAAATAAAAATGCTATTCAGGCAATAAACCAAAACCAGTTAGGATATATTTGAGAACTCTTCTAGGTTTAGTGGATCTGACATTTCCTTTGTAGTTCTGCGTCAGAAAGGTTTTGGAAACGAGACACCATTCTGTTTCTAAAAGCTATGACAGCAAAATCTCTCATCTCTATCCATGATGCACACCATTTTTCTTCAGTCAAATATTACCTGAATAACCAGGCAATGTTTAATGTGAGGGAAGCAGAAACTGTCCTTTATTTTGTGCATAAGCTGAATCTGAATTAGCAAAAAATCTAAAGTCTAAACCACTTTTGGCTTATGTGGCTCCTGTCTTTACAGTACCTTTTATAATGTGAAGAACAAGAGGAAAAGTGTTCTGTAGTCATTATTACATGCATATGAAGTGTCTTTTCTGATCTGAATTTAGGTAGAATGAAGTACTTTAAATTCTTTATTAATAGATAGATTATCAAACAATCTCACTGCCTCCAGAGGATGCCTTTTACCCACAAACCTTCATTTGATTACTTTTAAAGGAAGAAGTGGTCAATTTTGATCAAGTGCCTTATTTTCAAGAACTGTTTATTTTGGTTCTTGTTCCTTTGACAAGATCTTTTGAAGATTTGTGTGATGTGGGTTTTCTGAAATCTAATCTGATAATCTTCTTCTGATGCAAAACTGCTAGGATGTTAGCAAGAAGTCATACATGAACATAATAGCTGTTAGATAATAATGTTCTATTATACCCTGCTAAACAGTGACAGACTGTTTAGAGATTGCAGATGGGGTGAAGATGATAAAGTAATTGACTCCTCTTGACTAAACATGAAAGACTGGTAGCAGCCTTCCTCCACAGTGCTGATAGTCCTGATTTATCCTTGTGGAAGATAACAGCAAATCAGCACAGCAGGGCTGGAGGGCAGTTGATGCAGAAAAGTGTAAGATGAAAAGATATTTAGAAAAGCAGGGCAATTATCAAGAAATGGACAGGACAGGACCATATCTAATAACATGGTATTTCAAGAGCAACTCAGAGCTGACATTAGAGCCCAAGTCATGTGGCATGGACACAAGCCACAGACCAGAAGCTTTAGGCAACCCTGATGATATTGCAGGAAAAGAAAGGTTGGTAAGCTTTGTCCCTCAGCAGAACCCACAAGTGCATGAATCACAGTGTGCAGAAGACAGTTTATTACTGTATATTCCATCTATGCTCAAATAAAATCATGTGTCAAGTAGATAAAAGGAGAGGCCCTGTCTAAAATGTCCCTCACTGGCGTGTAACAGGAACCAAGTTGACTAGTCATATATGCTAACATACACAGTGTCCTAGATCCCAACGATGTTCACAGATGTGAGCCAGAAAATTTTCTGGTATTATTTTGCCCCCTTGTCCAATGTACGATGTTGGAAAAACCTAAGTTTACTGTTATGGTGACCAGAAGTATTAGCATAGCACAGTTCCTGCTCTGTGACACCCAGTTTATGAAGCTTTCCACTGGAAATTTAGGCAAGGCAGTGGAAAATGTTCTCTTTTTGTGCAATGGCCAGAAAAACAATGGAGCTATTAATGAGTAGATGATAATATCTTATTAAAAGGTAATATGTTCCTAATTAAGAGCCTTGTATGATAGATGGTTACAGCAGTATTATTCATAGGGCTTGAGACTAAGGAAGAAGAAATCCCAGGAAACCAAAAAACCTGAGTGTTTTTTATTCCTACCTAAAGAGACATGGCTGCGAGTAAGGAAAATACTGCATGGAAATCTCCTTGCTCAAACTGGAAAATAATAATAAAATACTAAACTTTTAAAACAACTGTTTCGGCAATAGAGTACTACTGCATTAATACAAAACTGGCAGGCAACATATTACTCCTGAAATAAGAGTGATAATTAAATAAAGTTATGGTAAAAATTAAGATCAGATGAACTGAGTCAGACAAAAGGGTATGCATAAAGTCCTAGTAGGGGACGTGCTCAAAGCAGGCCACTCCTCCATCTCTCTGAAGGCAATAGAGGAAAATGTTGTGTCAAGGACTGTTGTTAAAAATTAATCTTTTCCCATGTTTCTTGGAGGCACTATTTGACATTTGCAACAGAAGGGGCTCCAGCACAGCTCTGCTGCTGCACCATCTGCATCATGCCCCTCTCCAGTCACATGCTCCACCAAAGTCCCTGGACAGTCTGTGGCCTTCTGCAGGGATGGAGCAGAAGCCTCTGTTCCCTTTCCAGTTTTCTTTGAAGATTTGTCAGTCTCTCTCTGGGTGACAGTTCCCTTCTTCATACAGGCTGTAGTTCTCCAGTTGCTAAGGGAAATGATAAAAAGCCGAATAACCTTTTGGGTTGCTCTTAGTTTTCATGCTAACAAGGGTGAAAATGTTTCTACTCAGAGTTTTGGAATGATATTGCCCTCCTCCTCCGGGGTGGTTTTCCTTTCAATGGTCTTGTCCAAAAATGCCTGGACAAACTAGAAAGAAATGAAGTGCTGCTATTCACTTGACAACATTTATTATAGGCATGGAGGCAAACAACAATCAGTTGGGCCCTCTGAGTGCTGCTTTGACTTCCAATTTACACAACAAAGCAAAACATCCTCTTTGGCTTCTATTCAGTTTTATGATATACAGAAATCTGCATAAAGTTTAATGCAAATTTTAGCATTCGCATTGCAGAACTGTGTTCAACAAAACACTCCACAATTCCTCAAAGCCTTATACAATTTGAGCCATCTTTGTGGTTTGATTTAAATATTTACCTCTTGAGGGTTCAGCTTTATTTAATATTAAATTTATTAATGCACCTTTGAGCTAAAACATCTTTGCTATCGTTTTAGTTACAGTCTTGGTATCTTCCAGTATTATAAACATTTTTGTTGCGCAATGCCTGAATATTTCTACTTGTTTTGTGCAGAGAGTTTGAATTAAAGGACAGCAAGGGGTAGGAGGATTTTACGAGCAGACAGCAAGACAGGGAAAATGCATGAAGGCAACAAACATGAGCTGTGAGCGAGGATTTCATGTAGAAATGGAAGATTTTGAAAATTGTAAATTCTTCAGACTTGGCAGCTGCTTGAATATGTGGTGTTAATCCTACAGAAGGATTCCAGATTTACTAAGTATTGTAGTGGGCAGCTGATATCCAGAAGAGGGTAATTTTTGTGTCTCCTGTGCAGACGTGAACAGACAGAGGATTCCCTCTTCAGCATTTCCAGAGTGGCTGAACTCCTCCTGTACGGGGTGTACAGTGCTGGTGCCCAAGCTGTGGTGTGCTCAAACATACCTGGCTGCTTAGGCAAGTATCATCCTGTCCAGATCTCCAGTGTGGAGTAGGGAGGTGGGGATTCAGTTATGAAAAGTACTATCTAGGACATTTTGATGATCATCCGCTTCCTCTTTGCAGACATGCAAGGATGCACTCTAGTTTATTATCACGTGGGCAGACGGAGGTACGACAAGAGCTCTTGCTTTGGTCTTCCTTTGGCTTTTTCTCCTGAACATATCTCTGCCAGTAACCTTTTCATTTGTTTTAGCATTGAGGATGGTTTTGTGTCTGCCCTTTCTCTTTGCAGTGCATGACAAGAAAGTGTCGCGTTGACATGAGCATTCTCTGACAGTTCTACAGCTAAAGTTGAACATAGGTCTCTCCCTTGAAGGCACTAGGCTCAGGATCTCTGAAAGGTTCCCAGCAGAAGCAGTGGAAGACAAGAGAATGGCTGCACTACTACAGCTGTGATGTTACTGTTTCTTAACACCAAGGAGAGAAAATTCTGTCTTTTTCCTAGTTTTTCGTCAGAATGATGACATCCAGTCAGTGATCCATGTACAGAGGTCAAGCGAGCAATTGGAAGTGTGCTAGAGAACAATGTTTGGGACAGTCACATGAATCTTTAGGTCCCAGGTTTTTTTCAAAATCTCACCCACAGAGCTGAGGAAGAAAGCCAATTGTGAAAATCTATATGATGGGAAAAACACTTTCCCTCATATGTTTCCCTCTAATGACACACCTATACTCAAACTGCTTTCTAATGTAGACTGTTAAATAAAATACCAGCTCTGTGCAAATGGGTTTCCTTGCAGAACACTGTAGCCTAAGTACTCACCCGAGTGACTTTTTCTTGGGAAGAGGATTAACACTGCAATACCCCACAGCTGCAATACGTTATGGTAATTCCTACTTGTTTAGCCAGCAAGACCTGCAATATCAGCTCATCTGTTGAAGTGACTGCTCGAGCACTGATTTGGACTGGCTCTGCTGTTCTGTATGCCTCAAGTACAGTGTGTTCAGCCAAGGGCTCCCTTAAAAACCCCGGCTTATACGTTAAATGGATTTGAATTGACTGTTACCTAAGAGACAGAAGGGTACCATCAGAGATCCTGTAACACAGGGGCATTTGAGAACATCAGTTTTTGTGAAGTGAAGCATCTGTTTCTATTCTAGGTCTCCATTACTGTCTGCAAAAAATATTGCTAGCTACCACTTGACACGAAGTAAGAGACAATGAAATGGAACTACTAAATGAGGAAAGGAGTTCCTTATTAAAAGCATTTTCATTCTCTCTGGTTTTTTTTTGTTTTTTTTTTTTTAGTACTGCTGTTACATTTCCAATCAGAGATTGAAAATATTTTTTTTTCTGCAGTGCTCTTGCCAAATGCATAATTTTAGTCAGCAAATTACCTGGAAATATTTGCACACAACCTCTGATACAATTTCAAGGAAGCAAAGAACCAAAATAAATGTTAAGCTGCCAACAAACCCAACACAGTTCATTTCCGTTACCGCCTCCTTATAAAGGTAGCTTTATGTAGTTTTTTTCAGATTGAAAAAAAAAAGTTGTCTTGTCTGATGTTCTAATCTGTTCAGGACCTTTTTATTACTTCTCTGACCTGAATGTTGTTAGCAGTTCCCTCAGCTTGGCACTGTTTCTCATGCCAAACATCTCAGAGTATGAAGACTTTTGAAATTAAAACTGCAGTTGTGCTCAATTCATTTGAAATAGACTGTCTAAAACATTCTGCCATGATTCTCTCTATAGTATCATAGTGTTAGCTCAACCTGCCTTTTTTCTCCTGCTACAGTCTTTTTGATACATATATTTCTGTTTCTTTGATCCTAGGCAAGAGACCATGCACCACAGGACCAATCCTGAGAGCTTTCCCAAGCTGGCGCAACACCACAAGCCAGAGGTTCATGAATCACTTTTGATAGGATGGGCACTTATTTTTCTAAATAAACTGCCCTCAGCATTTCCCACAAGGACTCAACAAATTTAAAAAGTAGTTTTCTGTAATATTGCAAACAAATACATACATAAAGAAGAATTTTGCATATGAAACTAGGACACCAGCACCATCATCTCTACCATTCTACTTCAACCTTGCACTGTTGTGGGCAAAGCAGTCTAGATTTGGGGAATTTTGCTGGAGTGTCAACAAACACAAAGCTCTGCTTACCAAGTTTGATAGTGAGAAAAAGAACATGCACACACACACAGAAAAAACCCTTTACATAAACCTCTATCCTTCTCTGTCCTCAGTCTCTATTTTCCTTCTTTGTGCTGTGGATTACACTAAATCCACCAAAAAAGTCCGGTGAGACGGTGAACCACAGTCCCTCAGGGATGTTTCTGCCCTGGCATTGATCACCCACAGGTGCAGTTCCTCAGGCAACCCTGCACCGATGTGGGTCACTCACAGGCCCACCAGTGTGTCCATACTTCCTTCAACAGGAAGAGTCTCCTGCTCCAAGAGTGCATCTGCAGACCCTGGCAGTTGCCATTGTCCTTCTAAATATTTTTGAGTAGCAGCTCTGGGGGCTCCTGGGTTTGGCTAAAGTTTTGATCAGGGATGGGTTTTCCCGCTGTTGACAATGCTTATTTCAGAGCCAGCTGGAAGCATCTGTGACCATCACAGGGTAGTTCATGGCCTCCCCACACTGGTCACCACTGCCTCCCCCTGTGACTTAAAGCTTGTAACTTATGCCCACTTATGCCTATATGCCAAATATAAATTCAGAAAAAAATAGTGTTTGCTGAAAAATAAAATGGTGACATTTGACAAGGTATTATGAAAATAGCACTGAATTTCTAATACCTCAGATATTTATGTCGTACTCTTATGCTTCACACTACCAAATATTTCTCATAAAAAAAATTTGACCTTTTAATTTGCATATAAAACAGACATTTAAGTTTGGGGGTTTTTATTTAAAAAGTTGTTTTGACAATTGGCAGGTACCAATCGTACCCCAGTTCTGGGTAGCAACTTGTAATCATCTCCCTGAAATAAACAACTTATGGAAGAAATAGTATTTTCTTTTTTTTTTTTCAAACAAAAGAGTAAAAAATTAAAGGCCTGCAATTTTCTTTAAAAATCTAAGTAACAGTTATGAAGATCGCATTCTTCTATACAGAAATTTGCATAACTGGCATTGAACTGGCATTGAATATGCAAGACATTGGATCCAAGCCAATGGCTTCCCACGCTGTTGAGAAGTTCGTATTTGCACACATGCTTTCTATCTCTCCCATGATCCAGAGATATCAGGATTAGTTAAAATAATACTCTTGGAAAAAATGAGGACATCTTCAGAATTTTGAGGGCTTATTAAGCTTAAACTAGTTTTTCAGTTGTTGCTATCCCCCACTGATGAAAAACTACCTTTGAAATTATACTTTTTCATGAAGACCAGAAAAAGGATTTATTCCCCAGAAGACTTTACCTACTCAAATTGAATGGCAAGAGGTAAAGATGATCTCATCTACAAGGCCAGCTTTTAAAGCTTAAATAGAATTTTTGTGTTCCCATTTACAAAGAAAACACTGCCCAGATTCATCCATGTATTAGATCTTCAACTACTTGTCTAAATGTGTCAGATGCTACCTCATATGGCAGGACATAGCCTGTGATATGGCCTCCTTTCCTCTTAAAATCTCAGCATCCTGTGCAATTGCCATTTTTTAGTTCAACATATACACAATATTATGTCTTTTTCTTTACTGATGCTATTAAACAGTTATTAAAGATGTAAGTACAGTGCAAATTTTAGACGTACTTTCCTTTGAAGGTCGGAAGTTGAATAGTGTCTACTCATGAAGAGACTTCACTGACAAATAGCATTTGTGAGCCTGTGCTTCTGATTACATCTGATGTTAACTTCCAAAAAGTGTAAGGGTAGAATTCTTGCTAGCTTAAGATTATATAGTTCTTCATCTTGGGCAGAAAAATTTTGGAATGTGTTTGGTTTTGTCTTTATCTGCGTCTGACTGAATGCCAATAAGAATTTTCTCAAAAAAATAGGGTGACATTTTAGACACCAGCCAAGTCTACATTTTTACAGATTTGTGCCTGCTCAGAGTCATGATGATTCACCAAAGTCTCTGTGGGCCTCCTGGGAACTCAGATGAACACAGTGGTATCTGATAGGTTCACCTCTGCAAGATCTAAAGATTCGGCTGCAAGGTCTGACAAAGCTCCTGCATCTAGACATCTCTCTCAGCTTCACTCTGCAGATTAATGCAACATAGCAGTATGTTACATGGTAGAATGCTTGTTTCTGAGCTGCTGTAATTTATAAACTCTTAAACGCAGATACCTTTCTATTTCAATTGAGATGAATATGCATGGCTCTCACTGAGCATAGATGAGAAGAAAGGCTGGTGATGATGATCCCTGGAGAAGACGGATGGGAACTCCAAAGTGCCTGGCTGCCCCTGTTAAGTTAAAAAAGGCTTGTGAGTCAGTCGTCAGCAGTACCACCTCAACTGTACAGACACATTTATACAAGAATTAAAAATCAGCTACTGGTTGTACATTGTCCTTCTTTCTGGCCACGTGCACATCTAGTGCTTCAGAACAATAACTCCGTGCAGAGCTATCATGTATTCCTTTCAGGTAGCTATTCTCCTTTAAAAATGGCTTGGCTCACACTTAGTTTGCTTTTGTCCAATGGATGGCAAAGTGTTGTTAATAGGCCAGGCCAGGCTAAGCAAAGCTCTAACAAGTCAGGATCATAAATATACTGAGGTGGATTTTCTATTAAATCTCACTTGGGCACGTATTCTTCATTTCATACAGAAGCAGCTGTATAATTTTGACAGTTTTTAAACTATGATTTGCTGATCCAGGTGCACTTTGCGTAGCAGATGCCACATGGAAAATGTGTGGATGTCATGTTTAAAACAGCGTGATCCTGTGTGAGATCTTTCATCGACAGAACTTTCAGTGCAACTCTTTTCTTCAGTGAATGCTTAGCAAAAGCGTTTTTGGACTGCTGCACTCCAGATCATGGTCTACTCACAAAACCTTTAAATTATTTATAGAGGACAAGGATGGCATAAAATTTTCTACAGGAAACTAAAGTAAATTCTGCTTGGAAAACGTAGCATTCAAAATGGGCTACAGCTGGTGGACAATTTTGCTGCTGGGATAGTAAAGGAGGTGAAGGCAGGCTGAAGGAAGGCACTCCCACCAGAAGCCTGATGTGGAGAGAATGAATGGCTTACTGTTTTTAAGACTGACTTAGATGGAGGAAAGCACACATTTCAGGATTCACATTGTATAACCTGCTATATTCCCCAGAAAAAAATTCTGCTTAGGAATCAAAATTGTTCTGTTCTAGGTTTCAAGTCCTACTCTAGATCTTAAGAAATATATGTTGGTTTTCAAGACTGGTCTTGAATAATGCCTTGGTGATGCAACAGTCCAGGCTGAAATGCACACCGCATCTTCATCATTGGTAAAGGGTCCATCAGCCTTAAATGACCTGCATTTGCTCAAGAAGCCTTCATCTATACTTATATGTGTTAGCCATTTTAATAGTGAAAAGGCAATTTGGGTTTATGACAAGGTTATTTGTGGCAGGAATTTCCATCGTACAGCCGAGTTCTCCATCTCTTCTGTGTACTCAGCACAGTAATGCCAGCATTCTGCTTAAAAACACACCAGTATTCTTCAGTGCCAGTATGGGCAAAGATCTCACTTTCCAAGAAGTGGATTTGGAAGCTTCCCAGATAATACATCTGCCCTTTCTTTTTACATTACACTTCAAAAAATGAAGCTGACCAGAAATATCATAAGAATTAATATATCTCTCCAGAATGCATGTGCTACCTACTTTCTCTCTAAATAACATCTGTATTTCTTTGGAGTGGCTGGCTGTATAACTTGGAAATACATGCCAGAACATCTGTAAGTTAGCTACATATTGCAAAGCATCTGCAGCTTAGAGCTCATGGGAATTCCTTGAATTATGGTATAGGGAGCACCAGGGAGGAGGAGGGAAGAGGAAAGAAGAGTAGGCAAGAACCCAAAGTCCTTGTGCTGCACTGTTAGCATGAAGGAAAAATAATAACAAAATGAGAGTAAGAATGAAGAATGATTACCTCATTCAACTAATCAGCATTGTAGAGCTGCAGCTCAGTTATAATCAGAAGAAATACAATTTTGATCATCTCAGTACAGATTTTTAAAATGCTGTCATTCAGGATTCATGCATCATTATCATAACTGCATACAAAACTCAGACTGAAAATGTTGCTTCCAGATTCGTTCTTATTTTTGCCAATCTTCTATGAACTATCACCTTGCCATAAAATGGAAAATTCTTCATTCTTCTTTTAGCTCAAAGTCAAATATATCTTTAGGTGATAAGAACTTTGTACCTTCCCTGCCAGTCGCCCACTGTCTTTATCAACTCTCTCCACAGAAATTATTAAAGACTTTTATTTTGAACAATCCCATTGAACTGGGATTGAACCAATTTGAATTTACAAATTCATGATGAATGCATGATGAAGAAAAAAAAAAAAAGAAGAAAAACAGTTATCTAAACTATCTTAGTAGAGCAACAAACACTATATATTTATATATAAAAACCTAAAAAGAGGCTTTAATGGGTCAAACCAATAGTTCAATTGCCTGCCTCTGAGAGTGGCAATGGGCAGTAAATACTGTGGGAGGTGAGCGTATGAGCCATTATCTGCAATCCATTCATCTTGTACTCCCTCAGCATCTGCAATCATTGGATCAGGGATGGTCATTACACTTGTCTATATACTTACCTATTTCTGTTTTAGATATGAATGTGAGAGCATACATACTTACCTATTCCTCTCATCATCTGTTTATAGACCTTTGGTCCATGAATTTCTGTTCAAGTCTCTAGAGAGAAAGTATCTAACGACAAAATAAATTACTAGGATGAGCTTAGAGTTTGAATCCACATGCCCTAGTCAGGAGAATAAACAGACTAGAAGACATTTGTGGTAGAAGGGCTGTTCACTGCTCCCACCAAAGCCAGGCCACAGCATAACAAGGAACACAAGGCCAAAAGGAGAGTACCAAACTGTGACAAAGCGATCTTGTGGCTGCACTCCATGTCCCTGGGATTTTTTTGTGTATATATCATTAAATGTAAACTAGATAAAAGACTGAAACAACTCTGGAGCAAAGATCAGGAGCCCCCTGTAGCCGAGCGCCTTAGTTTCTGTAGCTTGCAACCAACACCTCCAAGTCCACTCAGAAGTGAAAGCTAATGTAACCTCTCACCAAAGTTTCTGATAAAAAGAGGACTTCAGGGAAAACAAAAATACTAAACACAACTCTTATCTTTCCCATAAAGCACCCTTAAAGCCTGACAGGGAAGCTAAGATGCAGTTGCAAGCCAAGACATATTCTCTAACTGCCACTGTTTGCTCGCTTGAGCTCAACATCTATTTTGAGAAGTGACTGAGAAAAAAAAAACAGCCTCATTTTCAGTGTTTATTCACTTGTGGTCTATGAACTATTAGTTTCATTGGTATTGCCCAATAAAAATCAACAAGATTACATGAGTGTCACTGAAGACACAATTTAAAAACAAGGAGGCTGGGCAGCTCTTTCACAGCTGGCATGACCACAGATACACTACTGGCCAGTTTAAGTAAGGATCCAACTTCACTGGGACTGAGGACCTATGTTCATTGGACATAAACAGAGCTAGTTTGCATGAAAAAACAATCAGCTGAAGTGTAGAAGAGTTAGATAATGGGCTAAAGGCTGGGATCACTTAGGACGCTCTTTCTAGTCATACTTTCCTTATAGCATTTTTCACTCCTGTGAGGAACTGCACCCCGAACACTGGCCTGGCCTTCTCTTATGGGTCAGGCTGCTCTAATACTTTCCTAGAGTTAACGTCCTTTCCTCGCGCCTGGACAGAGGCTTCTCATGAAAGAAGCGATGGCAGGTTCAGCACAGAGCTTTCAGTGAAGACCTAAATGAAAAGCTGACAGTGGTTTGTGGGCTACACTTTCAGAAGGGTACATTTTGTTCTTGCTGGTGTCAGTCCAAAATAACAACAGTCTAAAGTTTACTGGAATTTATGCTGGCTTACACCAGCAGAAGTAAAAGTGAACTAGTGTCAAGAGACAAATACATTTTGTTGGTGAAGGGAGAGAGCTGTGCACTTTTAATTCAAAAATCTCCCATACCCTCTGGTAAGGGGCAGCATCAGTCTTTAGTACCAACTTTAAAAAGCATGGCACTTGTGCTGATAGTATCCGGTTATTTTTATTCTGTATTCTATTTCATCTTCATAACAAAGTTGAAGCACTAACTTTGATCTTAACCTGTGTGGACAATTATTCTCAATTTGCAAGCTTTCAATCAAGATTTGACCAATATTTTTATTTTCATAAAAAAGAAAAAATAAAATTAACATGGCATTTAATCAATTTTACTTTATTTTCAGCTAACTCAAATGAAAATCTGCTTCATATTTTTTTGGCTCTGTAATATAAACTCATACTGATAAAAGTGACATATCATATAAGTTCTCCAAGTATTTGTTTTCTTTCATAGCCATCTTTATGTTAAGCACACGGATGTGAGAGGAGAACAATTTCCTAATACTGACATTTGTAATATGGAAGGTTTGCATTGCCATAATGTGGAATGCAACATTTTTTCCCCCCTCAGGAATAAGAAAACAGACATGTAACAATAACTTCTCACCGGCAAGAACAGCTGAGATGCAGTAACGACCAGCCAGCCACAAAATAATTGCTTTAAACCTGCACCTGCTTTTGGGGGGATTTTGGATTTTTTTTAATTTAAAGAGACGGATGCTAGGAGGTCAGGATAAGGTAAAGCATACTGAGGACAGAGAGAGTCTAAATGCAGAGTGGGGCTATGCAATTGTCTCTTCTGGGTTAGGTGAATAAAATAAAAAAGAATGTATGCTTTCAAAAAATAGCTTTTTGCATATCATTGCAATGTAACACTTTTTTTAACTGATGATTAAAGCATGGAAAGTTCTTCGTCCTACTAACTTGGATCTTTTGTATTTTTAAACAAATTTCAAATAGCTAATGGTTAAACTGGAGGCATAAAAACATTGTGAAGACAGAAGCTCCACTGCTCCGAACCCTCCCACTGTTTGAGAGAAACAGTTAGATTGAAAGGTAATGACAGGTCTGAAAGGGGGAAAAAGGTGGCATCTGCACCTGACCAAAGGCTTACCAGAAAAGAAGTAAGACCTTTATAAGCCTGCTTCTGATCAAATTTAAGGGAAATAAGAGGCAGAGTGCCACAGGCTGCTTTTGTGTTATCCAGCTTTGAAAACCTGCTCGTCTTCACTTTATCAAGCAATAGTGTCTGTAGATCCTGAAGCAGCAGCAAAAATCAGTCCTCTCCCAGAGTTATCCCCTGTTCTCTGAGCATCCCAGCAGAAGGATGAAAGCTACCATTGTAAGGATCATCTCTAGGAGCCCAAAAGGGAGAAGTAGTCTGGGAGAGGTTAAACCTCCTCTGCTCAGCACTCAGGAGGCCACCACTGAGGTAATGCGTCCATGTTTTGGTACTCAGTGTGAGGGAGGGATGGAGGACGTCCAGTGGCAGGTCACTAAACCACTTATGGGGCTGGAGCACAACGTCTGAAGAGAGGGCAAAGACTCTGTGGGTATTTTGCCTGGAGAAGAGGAGGCTAAAGGGAAATCTAGTGGCAGTCTTCAGCTACCTGAACAGGGCTTATAGAGAAGGCTGAGCCCAACTCTTCTGAGAAGTGCGCAGCAAAAGGACAAGGGGCAATGGACACAAATTGCAACAGTAAAATTGTGATTGGATGAAAGGAAAACAAAATTCCCTGTGAAGGTGGTCTAACATTGAAACACAGACTAGAGAGGTTGTGAAATCTTCTACCTCACGCAGATCTGATTTACTTTTGAGGTTAGCCTTGGGTTAAGCATGGATAGGGACTAGATGATCTCTCAAGGTCCTTCCCAACCTCAGAATTATGATGTTATGAAAACCTCAGTGCTATGAATACATTTATAGGATCCACCGTGCAAAGGCGGGATAAAAACAGATGTCTAGCACAAAGAGGAACCTTTGGTAGCACTTGCTGCTTAGAGATGGGTTTTTTGTGCCTACACTCTCAAGGAACCTCTGAATATGAACATGACTGGAACAAGAGAAATCTATGTATATCTAATGTACAGCTTTTTAAAATATGTGTTCGAATATCTGTTTGGAAAAACCCCCAAATTTTCCACTCCAGTGGGAGAAAACCTGCATCCACTCACCTTCTCCAATTCTTCTATGTGTATGCTATTCCAAAGCAATACACTCTTTGAATTAAAAGGACCAAAAATATTCTACTCAGTAGCTTGTGACATAATTTTATTGTATTTTGTAGCATTCTTTCCATGACATGCCTAATACAATATTTGTAATCACTACTGAAAGGATTGTATAAGGGCATTCACTGCACTTACAGCCAAATTTGATAACCAGTAAGCAAAGAGGCAGCTACAGTTCTTATTGTCCTATTTTATTTTTTTTAAGTGAGCATTTAATGTCCAGAATAGCAGCCCAGGATCAGAACAAACTTACTGTCCTTAATGTTATTATGTTCTAGGTAAATATGAACAAATTCTAAATGAAAGATGGTGAGAACCTCATGGTTTGTGGAAGTCCACAAGCGGTTTCATGGAACATTCATATGTGCCTAACCACTGCACATTTCTGTAGCAACACATTTACTAGCTAAATATGGATATATTTGTGCTTATAGAAGCTTTATTTTACTAGTTTATTTGTGAAGCATAAAACCCATAAAACTAAAACTGAGATTTGTGGGATTTTTCTAAAGTATATGTCAAAAAGAGCTTTGTAGGGGTCTGTGGTCTGTTTTACCTTTTTCTTGCTTTGTGTAGGTCAAGTTTTAGTCCTATAACTGGAATAACTTCTCTAAGTGACAGCATAAATGACAGCCATTTATTGTGGACTTTTCCCAGCAGATTTTAAAAAATCTCCTCGAATGCAAGGCCAATAATGCTAGATTACCAAATCCTGAGCCATTTCAACTTCCTACACAGAAACTTATCTCCATCCCTCCCCCAAAAAAATCCCAAACCAAACAACAGATGCAGATTAAATTTGCTAAACTTCTACAAATAACTGGCAATACTGGGACATTGACTGGAATTTGCTATACTTTTGAATGACCAAACTCAGCTTGTTCTTCTGTTTTTCCCCTATTCAGGTATTTGTTTGCCGTATCTGACTGGATCAGGACTAACAGAAATAAAACATTGTGCATTATATTTGAAAAAACTACACATACAAACTTAGATACCAAGAACTTTCCATATAATTTCTCTCCCGACACTCAAAACGTCTGTCATCATCGTGCCTCATCTTAAAAAAGTTACATTTCTTTTTCTGAGACAAAAATACACTGAGATAGGAGTACAGAATAGCAGAAAAGACTCGCAGTTTACTAGTCTGGCAAGTATATCTCAGAGCTGACACTCCATTGCGAGGGTCAGTACAAGGTAGTTTAGCCATCTGAATGTGCTTTACAAATGAGAAAAAAAAAATCCAGTTTGTAACTATTGAGAAATATCAGAAGATACTTAGAACATAGTAAAAATTAAACATTTACTGGATTATTTTAAAGTATATTACTAGAACCAACAGAACATAACTTTAATCAATGTATAAAGTATTATACAGAAAAATGCATAGATGTACAGTAAATATGTTCATTTATACGTAGACAGAGTAATATGTACACATAGAGTCTGTTGTGCTTCTGTAAGTCTAAGCAGTAATTCCTATGGCATATTGTCTTAAAGCAGTTTTATTATACAACTGTTTCAATGTAGCAGGTGCTGAGAACAACGTACATTAACACTAAGTAGGTAAGTCATACCCTTTTACTCTTGAAATGTACAAATATAGGAAACAAAGGCCATAAATGCAACAGTACCTACACCTCCAAGACTTCTTTTTTTTAAAAATTTATTTAAATATGCACAAGTCCGCCTAATGGTGGTACATAGGTTTCTTTCCTGCTTCCCTTTCATGTCAACACTCTGACCACGCACTCGGAACAAAATCTTTGATGCACTTCAGCACCACTTCCACTGATTCAACTCAGTGCTCTCCTGAACTTGAAGTCTTCAGGTCAAAAAAGAGAAGAAAAATATAAAATAAAAAATATATAAATAAAACAAACAAGCTTGTGGGCTTTTTTTTTTCACAAGTTATTTGCCACCAATACTGTCAAAGCAGCTGAATCGTAGTGCATCCATGGGCAGGAGCATGTAGCAGCTTTTGTGCACTTTGCAAAAAAAAATATATTAAAGAAAATCAAGTCTTTACTGGCTTGTTTTATCTGTTGCTAAGAAGATGCTGTGCTGCTTCTGAGCGCTTTCCATCAAATTCTTTTTCTTCTTTTTCTTTTCCTTTGTTTTTGCTGGCCTTCTTCCTAAAATAAAAAAGAAAAACAATATCAGAGTCAATTAAGTAAAGAATACAGAAGTGATATTAGACTGCAGCCGAAAAACTCAGTGGCACAGAAATTATTGATGGAGACTGCAAAGGTAATGCTAATGGCTAATGAGCTTTGATCGTCAGCGAAAACAGAAGTTTTCAATGATGCGGTAGAAGAGGAAGCAGGATCCTTGACTGTCATCACTCGTCCGCAGGCACGATTTTGCTGGTGTGAGTAACCGTCTTGATGTAGGTCTCACTTTGGGCAGGGTAACTCACGCAAGCAAAGTTATGCAAGTGCCTGGGGCTCAGCGCCAGACGAGTACGTAGACTCCTAACTCACTGAAAGCTGGATGCATGCCTTAGAGCCTTGCGTAAACTTGCTTGAGTGAGTAATCCTATTTAAGTCAAGTCCAATATATCCGTGATTTCTACAAGAAATTAGGTATTACAGCCCAAGTATTTGGTTGGATGTCGTCCTACGTGCTTTGGCAGAAACAGTGCTGCTTCTGCGAAGAACTGCTATTATTGCTTATTAGTACACTGTGCCTAATTCTCACAGCATGTTATGATGCAGAAGCAAAAATTTCATTACACACTTTGTTATTGGAAGATCCCTGAAAAATAACCAAAATCAGGCAATCAGGATAAATGCAGGAAAAAAAATTCTCAGACTCCTGGTCTGGGTAAGTTTTTTCCTGTTCAGCTCTAACAATAAATCAGTGCCCTTTAGTTCTCTCAGCAAAGATACCATGGACTGAAAAAAAATGCTAAATATAAAGGCCCACATTCGGCAATGCATTACCTTTTAAGTATATGTTTAAATCCTATCAACTCTGGTAGGATTTAAGGAGACGACCGAATGCTGTCTGGAGTGAGAACAGTCTGGGTTTTCTTGGCAGTATCATATACTGAAATATGTGATCAATGGTAAAAAAATAAAGTTATTAATCTCTAGAGGTGCCAGCATTGTAAACTTTCAGGAGAACTAAATTAACTTAAGACAGTAAAAGGAAATTCAAGTAGCAGACAACACAAAAATGTGAAAAATGCATTTTTCATCTACAATGTCAGTACATTATTGATTAGGAGAAATGTTTGCCAGTCTGGTTTTGTCTTACTTCCATATTGTTTCTTAACTAAAAAGGCCCAAGCCAGTATGAAGCATTTTTCTCTATTTGATAATAACACGGAATAAATCCAATTCTAAAATTATCAAAATTTATGATTCATTAAAACTAGAGGGTTATATACTTGAGATTACATATTTGTAATATGCAGTCTAGGCTACTATTCTCTAGGAATTATTGGAATACTCTTATATAAAATAGGACAGGACATTAAGGTAATGAGCACATAAGTTCAGTCCATATTAAAATCATAAGGTTACTTGGACTTCACTTCTGCTTCTCATTAAAGTCTGGCATTAATGCTTCTATGGCATTTTGCCATTTTTTAAATCTACCTAATCCTACACAGTAAAACCTCAGTCCAACCAATCATTAATCAAAGCAGCTTCTAAGTTAAAACTCTTTAGTAACACAGTATCTAATGACTAGGCACACCTAATGAGGTCAGAGGGAAGGAATACTTGACACAAAGTGGCATTACAACACGATGGTTTCAATTATACAAATTTCCATATCAAAAATTTTATTATGTGATTCTCCTAGTTGGTATATTGTAAGGTAACAGAACTAGGAAGAATGTATAGTAGTCTGTCTTGCACTTTAAATATTCTGATTTTCTTAGCCTGAATGTTTGAAATATTTTTAAAGAAAGAAGTAGCTTTAGTGGAGTTTTGCTATCCTGTTTGCTCAGGAAAACCAGATGTTTTTCACTGTACAGACAAATTAGTAAAAGAAATATGAACTCCAGTCAGTGCCACATCTAGTTCTCTCCATGATCTCCTCCAGAGAACTACGGTAAATACTTACTGTAAGTTTAAGGAAGATTCTATTCTTTTTCCCCTCAAAAGCACAGATAAAATACACATAATCCACTTAGTAGCTATTTGTCTAAGCCTTACAAAATAAGGCCATAACGAGCATCAAAGCAGATCGCCAGCATGCTCCCCATACAATATCCTTAAAATAGAAATAAACTGGACTAGATTTCCATGATTTGTCATGTCATTGTGCAAAAAACCACCCTACTGTGCTTCTGCTGCTCTGCAGCCATTGTCCCCACACCTGCTTTTGACCCACAGCACAGTGAAGGCAAATTACCTTCTTTTACTCATGCCATGGAGTACCAACCCGTGCGGAGGCAGTACCACCGAGCCGTTGACACCTGATAACTCGTTCTGTTAGTGAGCTCTTTGGCTGCTCACTATATTTCCAAGCTCCCTGTTGTACAGAATAAGTTTCATTATTTTCAGGACAATATTAAACACCACAGAGAAAATCCAGATGGCTGGCGAGGCTAACAGAGTCCCAAATTCCAACTTCCATTTTAACCAGAAAACTAAATATAAAAGGCATTTTTTGGCTAACCTCAGGTTGCCATATTGCTACTAGAATGCAGTAGAGATTAGAGATTAGCAAGAAAAAAGTGAATCTAAAGACTAGGGAGTTCAAAGTATGCTGCCGAAGTCCCCACACATGAAAACTTTTATTAAATTCAGATTTCAATTGCAGTGCTTATTTTGTCAGCAGAAGCACAGTGAACAGAAGTCACTTCCAAATATCCTGCTACAGACCTCTTCTGAAGAACATGATTTTGTGATACGAAAAGTAGATCCTCAAATTGGATCTGCGAGCCAAACTCTTCCAGCTGCCCAACTGGAGGGCAGTAGGGTGAGGAGAGCCGACGAAGGAGATGTTCCCCAGGGGCTGGGATGGCAGGGGCTGCCTCCACTCAGTGCCAGGGGTCGGGTGTGGAGACCCTGGTGGGCAGGGAGACTTCCTCGCGAGGCCTCCCTCACACCTCGCCACCTCACTGCTCCTGAGAGCAGGACCTGACCCCAAGCCCCCTCTCCGTGGGAAGCAGCAGGGCTCTGACTCACTTGACTTTGCTGGGGCAGCTGAAAAAGAGTGGATTTTTAGCAGCAGTGAATTATAGACCAGAACTTGCTGTTGCACACAGAAGGCAATTCCTGGCTGAAGTAAATGATGAGGGAGAGGAAAAGGACTCTGTCCTTCTAGAGGGGTTTTATCACTACCAGTAACAAGTTACAGTATTACCGCATAGGACAGAAAGTGACAATATCTGAGATGTTAAGTCTAATCCACCTACCCCATAAGCCCCTCCTGATTAGAAACAGCATCCAAGTGAGCAAATTGTCCAGTGCAGCCGCCTGGGACCTGCAGCCAGCACCACTCTTTAGGTGACATTACATCTTTCCCAGTGACAACTCGCCTGCTTCTTATCTGGCAGATAGCCACCCGACTTGCTTCTCCTCGCCAAGTCACAGGCCTCCACATCAGGTCTCATGCTCAATCGTTATTTTATGACTGCAGACAATCTATTTTTGATAGCCTTTGGTGTTAACAGCAATGGGAGCAAATACAAATAATTCATGCGAAGAGCAGGATATCCGAGCACTTCTCAGGTTACTGTATTCCTATTTTTATTTTGACTGCCTTTTCCCTTGCATGCTAACTCACTTTTCCTTGAAAAGGATTTTTTGCCTCTGGCTGTCATTTTTTATTAGCAGAGTCAGCTCTGAACATAATTTTCAGAACTTGTTTAATACTCTGTAAAGTCCTGTGTACACACTGACATGTACAGGGCCTAAGAAAGATCTGAAACCTAGCTGGATTCGGTGTTCAAATATCTAGCAAATAAAAGCCTTAAAGCTTATCTATCATTCTGTATCACATATTTCTGCCCGGGTTATTTTACCCTGTATTGCAATGTTATAAAATTCAGTTTTGCTATTTGCTTTATAAATTACCAATGAGCAAGTCCTCATTTTCTAAGTAACTTATCCCAGTGATTGGTATTCATTAAAATTGTGTTTGGACCACTTGGTTCTGGTAGGTGGATGGGCAACTAATATGCCATGCAATGAAACATTATAGTTAGCTAACAATGTGCCACAACTTCTAACTGTATGATAACATATAGGAAATGGTACAATAATATATAGGTAATAATGCAATTCCAACATGAATTCCTGAAAAACCCATTATTTATGCTAATATATACATGGCAATTGCCTGTACGCCAGAGCGTAACAGCTACAAAAATAATTGTTTAACTTTGCTCTTGCTGGATTATTTTTCTTCCTTTTTTATTGTTTTTTTTGTACCATTTTATCAGTGTTGCTCCTACAGCAGCTACAGGCCAGTACGTCAGAGACTTGTGCTCAGTTCTCTGGTTTGTCTCACACACTGAGGTGTTTGGAAATACTGCATGTTGCCTCTGGATGGACCCACCTGGTCAATTCGGGATAGACATTACCTGGTTCAGAAGGAGCCTTCATCACCTTCTGTAAGCTGCAAAGGCAGCTTTCTTCAGACAGAGTTTGGGCAGCAGATTCCTAACACTCAGGGCACTACTGGTTCCCCAGAACTAAAATGCAGCAAACGTATTCACGTTGCTCAGGATCCTTCGCTCGGACAGACAGCATCAGCTCAGCATCTGAATTGTCCTTCATCTGCTGGATAAATACTGTTATACGCACTGCTCTTCTAACAAAATCTGTCCATTGCTAGTTTCAGCAGATGGAGAAAAACCAGTATACATCCACAGGAGGGCAGCAAGGATTTAAATTTAAAACATTCAATAAAAGAAAAAAAAAAGCAACAAGTATCTGCAGCTTTACTTCATAGTGTATTTCCTTCACAGACTTTCAGCATTTTCACACACAAATTATTATTTTAGACACAACAAAATGTTAAATGCTCCCTCCTTTATTTAAAAACTTTTTCTCTTGTATGGATGAATACTGAATAATGGGACTTAAAGGTGTCTGCTCGCTTCCCTTCTCTAGATTTTCCTATGCAAAACTTTCACTACTAGCAGCAAAAGCACAGTGGTGTCCTGGGATAATAGCAGACCTTGCTAAATACACCTTTTGATCTTTTCTTCCCTTTCATTTGTCCTTTTCGGAGCTAAATGTCCTTCTCCTGCAGCTGCAGTTCTATCATAGATCCCGTGTGGGGCAGCATCTCCTCTGTGTGGTAAGTAAGAATAAGTTATTACACTCAAGTTGTGTCACTGAAGGATGGCAGGCACCAGGGGAACTAATGACAGCAGTGGAAAGACAATAGAGATACTCGATCATTAACCAGTCAGATCAAGAGAAAGTCAGCAGATGTGAGCTTCTGGAGGAGCCCTCTTGCAGGACAACTTCTGTTCTGCATGAACCCACGGATGCCTCATCATTTACTCCCCACTTGCAGCACACATCAAAGTACACATAAACAGTGATTGCAAAAACCCAACAACCAGGCAAACAAAGGATTCAGTCCAGAAATTATTCACTAGAGGTAATTTATCTCCTGGGGCTTTCAGTCGGGTTAAAAATTTTGGATACTGAAACTGCCAGAGAAATGCACAAATTAAGAAATCTTATAAACACATGCTCAATGAAAGAAAAAATTTCCCCACTGCTACAAAGTCAACTTCTTCCTAAAGCATGATTTACAAACCAATGTTGACACGTGACCCACAGGAAGAGGACACAAAGAGCTTTACTCACGTAGCAAACGGCACGCCGCGGGCATCACCACCCTCTGCTGCCTCTGAAGACAACAGAAAGGATGGTATGATCACATAGAGTACATCAGCTTCCCACAACACCATTTTGAATCCCGAAATTCCAGAATTTGTAAAGGTGAGGTTTTTTGCAAAGCACTGAAATATGGTAACAATGGACAATGCAGGAAACTTATGAATTATTTTATCAATCTTTCTTAATTTGCAAGGGTTGAAAAATGTTGAACAAATTAGGCCCTAGAACAATTAGTGAATAAAAATAGAAAAAAACCCCCGTAATTACAGACTTTATCACAACTGATGCAAAGAAAGAGCAAATGAAGGCACTTCAGCTTCAAAGTGTTTGGTTTTGCAGGCTTACTGGTCTTCTTTTGTACTTTCTTTTGCAATACTAATAGTTAATGGTAGAAATTACATGCATTCCTGGCCTATTGAAATTAATAAAGCTATTACAATAATAGACTAAGGAAAATAGTTTCCTTATGTAAAAATGCATCGTTAGATGTTTTTCACACATTCTTGTCTATTTAGTCAGCTTTACTGATGAAAATCAGGGAAATTTCTGTCCTAAATAAACTTTGTAATTTCTACACAAACCATTGTGAAAGCACTGGTAGTGCAGAGCTAACCTGCATGATAACTTATTCAGTTCCTGGCAGCCAGAATCCTGTTATTTTATTTTCAATTTAATAATTTCACAACTTCAGGTAAATGATTATAACCCAACCAACACTTAACATTGCATATACTTAGTGTTTGTGTAATAAAACCAGACGTTAGCTACTGAGATGAAACCTAATTTGATAGAATCAAAGAATGATTCCTCAACTAAAAAAAAAATATATCCAATTATCCCAAGTTTCTGTATCTTAATCCTACTGGCTTTTTTTGTTTTGACACATCCACTAAGAAATTAAAGGTTTTACTATTTGGGGTAAGAATAAGCAAAGGGAGGTACTCTTTTCCTCCCCAAAGTAAATATCTGCTTTTCACCTGGCCTGAATAAAAATTATCTAAGCAAAACTAAAATCTGATGTTCTTTCCTTCTGGACCATATTGAGTATCATCAGGCATTGTCATCTGTTTAAGAAATACTGATTCCTCCACAAAGAATGGAATTTACATATCACAGCCTATTGAGAGTTCAGTGGATTTTTCCTCAACTTCAGGGCAAACTCGCTGGTATAAGAGTCACCTTACATTGCTGAAACACAATGAATTTCCCACAGTGCAGTTTTCCAACGTGTACAGTAGATGGCAGTGAAATATTAACTGAAAACTGCCTTCCACTTCCATAATTTCAAAGAACGTTAATTTTTCTTCGCAGAAATAACCATTTACTCTACCTAGAACATAAGCCAACTGATTCTATTTATAAAATAATACAAAAATTGCAATAAGGACTTCACACATACAGACTCAAAGAAGAAAGCAAAAGAAAGCATACTGAGGAAAGGAAAATTAGCAAACTCAAGATAACATGGAAACTCTCAGAAAATTCTGATAGAAGACCTAAGTTTACTGAGTATTGTAGATGTTTAAATGCTAAGTCCCATGGTCCTCGCAGTTGCATGAAAACAGGTGGGTCTTAAATGCAGCCAAAAATGTTTATCTAATGTAGATTTAGCTCAGAATTCAATTGATATGAACATCAGTTGCGCACAGGGTACTCACTATTCTTATCTTAGTCAAAACCATGTCAGACCTGATGTTTTGCAAGCAGAGCCAAGCAAAATATTTCCAATGAAAGGCTTGGGTTTGTTTGTTTTCCTTCCTTTCACAGTGCAATATAAAGCAAATTTCCAAATAATAAAAAAATATTTATACACAATCCAGAATATGCACACTTGTGTAAATATATCTTAACTCTACAGGCAACAATTATAGGTAAGAACTAATTGGCTTTGAACTTCTCTAGGCTTGATTCGACTCTGATCTGACTTATAACTCCCTCTGTCCAGTATTCTTTAATTTTATTCCATTTCCTCTTTTACTAGCCAATTTAATCAATTTTATCTTTACCTCATCAAGTAGTGAATAGAAAATAAATTCTACTGAAACACCATTTATTTGCGGCACCTGCAAGGTTTAATTTCATACTGTAAATTGCATTTTGTTCAATTAAGGGTTTCTTACAGAGAGAGACCATAGAGAAAGTCACTATCTATGAAACATGGCCAGTCAGGATGTAAAAGATGTCCTGAGTTACATGGCTTTATCCCCAGCTGTATTACAATAGCTTTCTTGCTGGCTTAAAGAAAAGCCCTTTCCCTAGACTGCCTATGAGGACGTAATACTCATAAGCATGCCAGGTTGATTTATGCTGTAACCAGTTAATTCCACTATTGCTACAGAAGGTTTATTCACTATCAGAAGCTGGAGAAAGGGCACTTTTCACCCTAAATCTTGTTTCCCAACTGTCACACGCCAGTTTTTCATGGATATTAAAATTAATACCATACAGCGGAATTAATTTTATAAAAAATGGATACATACAGTATCCAATATGGCACTTTAGCTTGCTAAAGCTTCTGTTTGTGTACTAGTACCATCAAACCACTGGCACAACCA
>KZ505636.1:354858-389460 GCA_002844005.1 Limosa lapponica baueri
GCTCTATGACATTTCCAAATAAATTCAAGTCCGCAGGTAATAGCAGCATTAGATATAATGTGTCCTCTATTAAATCTTACTACAGATGTACATGGGATCATAGTAAGGACAAACCACAAGCCAAATAACCTGTGATTTCTCAAAGTTTATTATTAGACTTAATAACTTTAAGTGTCTTGTTTGCCTTGAAGCCAGCTGAACCAGTTCTTATCTGAACTTCACTGCATCAAGATTATCTCAAACCTGCATACTTTTTCCAAGTCTTTAAATTCAATAATAAATATCTAGATAGGAAAATTAGATAATGCCTATCTCTTTAAGAATGCTTACACTTTATATTAATATAATTGAAAACATGTTTTATTCTTTCAAATTTAAGATGATGCACTGATTGAAGGTGAGAATTGGAGTCAAGAGAATGTCTAGTGAGATCTCTTACATAAACATGAGCCACCAAACATTATTCTCATATGCTGTTGAGGCTAATAACTTGTTGGAGAAACGCAGCCGGTCTGGATCTGAAGACAAGAGGAGACGGAGGATCCACCACTTCCTCTGGTAATTGTCCCAGCAGTTAATCATTCCACCGCCAGAAATATGTGCCCAAGTCCTAACTTAAATTTTAATATCTAGCTATTATTCCTCATTAGGCCTTTCTCTCCTCAATCAGACCTTCTCTTCATGTATTGTACATAAATCTCTGCTCAACATCTTTCTGAGAAGTTAAACATATGGCAGTCTTCGTGCACCTTTCTTTAAATCTTATTTTGTAGCCCTCAAATAAAGTTTGTGACTCTTATCTGCACTCTGTTCAGTTTTCCAATATCTTCCACAAAATACGTGTCCCTGGCTGGAAGTTACAGTTCTGCTCATATATATGATAAAATTATTTTGCTGTTTTCTTATTACCAAAGTTATGCAGCCAAGAATTGTCTTTGAAATTCTTCTCTCATCATTGTAGTGAACTCATGTTAAGATTTCTTCTGAGGAACACTGGTTTTTAGGTGCCATTTCTCATCCTGCAGGTATGCACTACTAGGTCTATAGTTCTTCGATCCTCCAGCACAAGTTTACATTTAACTAAACGAAAATTAATGGTGTTTGAATGGGACCACTTTGCAAAGCAAGCTGGATTTTTCTTTAGGGCAATTCTGGAGTATCATTTACCATTATCCTCACTTTTTTTTTTTAATTGACTTACACAAATAACAATGCTTACCAAACTGTATTAAGGCCATCATCACTTTTTTCCTAGATATCCAGCCAGCATGTATTTCAATTTCATTTTGTGGTAAAGATAGGAAAACTTTATAGATCTAGAAAAGTCCCAAGTTTGAACATATTCGAGTATAGTAGTTAGTCCTGGTCATGACTTTTGTGGTGCTTTTGTTAGCTTCATTTCTACAACTGCAAATATACATCCAAAAGGAACTCAACTGGCTTTGCAGAAGCTTTCCACACATGAATTTACAGACTTAGTCCTCACACAAAGAAATTTTACTTTGAAAGGAATTTTGTTTGGATAAACTTATCTGCTGATAGTATGACAAAACCAAAAAAAACCCCAAAGTAACCCCAGCCTGGGCTGGACTTAACCATATGCCTCGTACATATTTTACATCAAAAGCTGCATTAAGTCAGTAACAAAACGTGATCTATCAGGAGAGTGCCATAGAGCCTAGACTTGTTATTCACCTTCACCATAAAAGCTTATGTCTAGGAAGAGCCGTGAGAAGCCTGACTAGAGCATATTTCCAGAATAAAACCAGTATTACTGTGGTTACAGGGAATGTCCCTTCTCTGGATCCAGCTGCAGCAGCTGAGGAGATTGTTGCCCCAGCTGTTCCTCAGTGCCCACCACCCGACAATGACCACTCTTTACAGGCAGGAGAGGCTCCATTCACCACTGCTAATGCACCAATGCACACACTCGTGCCTGCAGGAAGGCTCAGACTGCCTCCCCGGGGGCTGAAGGCCACCCAGCAGGCTCTGCAGGGCCTGGATGAGGAGCAGCACGTGTTCCTTCCCCCAGCACAGCTGCTGTAGGTGCAGGAACACCTACAGTGGGGCAGCGCCGGCTTCACGTACAGCAACCACGCACAACTGAACAAAGGCTTTTTGGACATTATTTTACTAAACTGAAGTAAGCCCTTGACAATAAATCCATCCGCATGAGCTGTTCCACATGCTTAAAAGACTGAATCATGAGTACGTATTTCAACCCTAAGTGCATCAGTGTTCAAACACACTGTATTTAAAGCCACGCATTTTTTTACATTTAGCACTGACCTGAAGAACAACAACAACAACAAAAATACTTGTTTCCTCCCCCAGAGGTAAGTGACGTGGATTTGCTCAGGGAACAGGCTGCAGCATCTCTGTTACGACAGCCTGTTGCTGCAGATGCTCTCAGCACCGCAGCAGGCTGTCTTCCTCCCTCATATACACAGCAGCTGGATACAGCCTTGGCATCACATGATCTAAGAAGCAGTATAACGTGGTGTCTAATAATACATATGGAGTGGACAAATTAGGTTCTCATTCTGATATACATCTGCAAGAAAGACAGCACTATAATCTCCGCCATCATTTTAAACAGTCAGTCTAAACTAAACTGAAAACTAAAGTTTTTTCCTGCATAAGACGTTTTAAAGTATATATTCACTGATAAAGTTGAAGAAAAATGTGTGGATGCTTTCTTAAGAAGAAAAGGAAAAAGAATATATGAAATAAACACAGCATGTAGCTTAAAGGCTACTTGCCATAAAAGGCTTTTCCTGACTGGAAGTTACAGATGTACTTAAAAAACAGATGTACATCAAAGACTGTTGATTAGAAGCACAGAGAGAAGTAATTATCAGTTATTTTTTTAAAAAAAAGAAATTCTTTATTCTAATACCAGTAAAATCTTAGTATGTACAGAATGATTCCATGGGTTTAATTAGCCATATGAAATATATAAATGTATATGCTATTCCTGCTCCACATCATCAGGTTCTTACGGCTACTTTGGGTGAGTTTCTGATGGATAAGAGATCTTGGCTTCATTATTTTGTGACAGCATTAGCTTAAAGACATTGTATAACTGAAATTTTTCAAGATCTACTTATTTTTTGCTTAGAAGTGCCTGATGCTAATAATTCTTTGTGGGCCAGATGTGTTTCCACTGGTAGATACTGAGGCTGGCAGTCATGGCCCATTCTGCAGTACGGTACAGTGGGTACAGTAGCACAAACCACAGTCCTTGCTAAAGTGGTGGCCAGCTGCAAGGGCTACATCTTACGAATAAAATAAAAAGAGCCAGAGCACAGGGTTGAAGGCTGTCCTGAAACACTAGCAGACTTCCTGGCATGTTTCTGACTTGTGCCAACTAGTACTTCTCCCAAGAATGATACATTCCTGTCTGTACATTCTTTGCAGAAGATCAAGAGATGATGGAAGAAGCAGTTACCTGAACCCTTTAGAATTCACTAATTTCAAATTAGCAGCTGTTTTTCAAACTGAACAATTTTTACAGTTCTGATTTTAGATGCATACGTGATAAGCCCCTGGACAGGAATACATGGACCTAAAAACCAGACATGCAAATGTATAACTTTGGCTACAGGCTCAGGCTGGGCTGATACTGTTTTGAATGCTGGAAGGAAGTATTTATTTGAACCAAGCTCAGCTAAGTGATTATCAGCTTCTCACATTGAAGTATAGCTGATCTCTACCAAATGCTAATTATTTCATCATGTTAGCGAATACTCATTTGTTGGCCAGTGCCTTCATCACAATCTGTTCCATGTGTTGATTTAAACTGTCCTATAAGATTAATAGCGGGTAACAAATGGATCATTTAGGGTGTGACATACTTACCAAATTACTTACAAGTATCCACTCCACTGTTTATTTTCTCTACTGAGACAATTAATCCACTATTATAGCCACTTTCCTTCTGTAACACAGACTGGAAGGTAACATTTTCTTCTTCTCATTTGCTGACTTCAGGAGATTCCTTTCAAAATCCTGTTTGAATTTATTCTCCTTCCAGTTATGCTTAACATCTTTCAGTTTCCTTCTGTATAGCTGAATAATTACTTACTCCCTAATGCCATCCAGTTACTCTTCTTTATACTGCTTTCCACACATACCGGCTTCTAACGTGATTTCTGCTGTTGTTAATTTCTGTGTAGATAAACTTTAGATGATCGCTCTTTCCCCAGACCCAATTTCAACAGGAAAGATAAAATACCAATATGCAGTCAAAAAGAAATGTTTGTAATAAAGAATAAACATTTCTCCATGGTTTGTCTGTCTATGCAGACAAATAAAATCTGCACAATTACATGGATTATTAGTTAGAAATTGCCAGTGTTACAGTTTGCTTCTATCAAAACTATGGAAACACCCTAGGTAAGAGTCACAAAGCAGATCGACTCTCATATCTCCATGATGAACACTCATATCATGTATTAATAGCTCCTTACATGTAATTAACTAAATGGAAAAATCCTGCCACCTATAAAATAAGCATGCCATACAGAAAACGTAAGTTTTAAAATGCATATTAGAATGCAGTATCAATATCATACCATAAGTTAAAGAGTTAAATTTTCATTGATACACAGATTTCAAAGGAAAATATCTTAGTCATTTGAATATTTCTAGAATACTGAAAATAGTTTGACCATATTCAACTACTACTCAATTTCTGCATACATCTACCCAACAGACAAAACACACAGAAACATTTAAAAGTGATTTGTGAGGTAAGAGCAACAAAGCAATTATTCATTGTCAGGAAATGTGTCTATTTAGATTAAGTGACCATAATATTATTTGTTTCCAACAAATACAATTCTATGATCTTTAAACAAAACATTATTTTGAAATACCTAATAAATTGGATGACTGATTTATTTTTGAAAATCTGGATAAATATACAAGCGAAATCCTCGTGAATCACAACTTTCCATGCCAAGTCTCAACTACGAGGGATTTTTTATGATTAAGTATGAATTCCTGGAAAACATGGTTTATCATAGAAAAACTGGCAAAACTTTCACAGTATTTGCTCTAACAGGCGCCACTGTAATGGACTGCAGATCTATGAATAGGCCAAGAACAGAAGCTAAGACTAACATTGAACAATACAATATGTCACAAAGTGGGAAGATAGTTTTTTTCTTTTCTAAATTATAATAGATGGGATTGATTTCAATCCATAATTTACATAATGAAGAACTCAACTGGCCTGATATCATTTCTCAAAAACATTGTTTTGATAAGTGATTCTGTTCTGAAATTTCATCTGGCAATGAAAATATGGTAATCTTTGAAGAACTGATTTATTCTCTTCCTACGTGCAAGAATTACTGCTTGGGAATATAATTGAGCTTTCAAACAACAGATCAGATATAAGTTACTATCACTAGCAGAGTTTTGTTCATTCCACGCTGGCCATAAGTCTTGAACAATGTGCTGACCCTCAAATTTCACAAATCCTTAAAAGCCTATGTGCATAATGTTATGGGCTGAGATAGTCAGCTGGTAGCATCGGAATACAAAAACATGAAAGCGGCTGCTCTGGGTCAACCAAGGATCCACCAAAACCACTGTTGTAACAGTGGCCCAAAACTAACATGTCGGTAACAGTATAAGGGTAGGACAAAAATATATGCTCCCTTTCACAAAAAGACTTCACTGCCACGCAGGAGGCCTGGCACGTACGTGGCCATACGGAGTCACTTACTGAGGAAGGGCTCGCAAATAGTTTTTTGCTGCAGAACTTGTCTTCTGGTAGAACCTTTGTAAGTGAAAGCCCCACTATCTGCCTTCTTTGCCCCTTCATGATCCTAATCCTGCAAAACTAGTCAGGATCACGCAACTATGATATTTTGTCACATAATTTTTTAGCTGATTACAGATCAGGCCAAACTTCTTTAGCACAGAATGGATGGTGGAATTTGCTTGACACTAAAAATGCATGAAATCTAGGCTTACCAAGGAAAAAGGCATGAGACCTGCATTAGACCTGCAAGACTTACATGTAATGCCTGAGACATGGGAGGCCAGAAACGACAAAGGAAAACCTGAACTGCTGTGAGATGAAACTAATAGAGACCGGAAGAAAGACTGGAGTTACAGCAGACCGTAACAGTGCTATCTGGCTAAAATCAGGATACTTATTATCTCACAACCTGATTATCTCACATCAGGTCCATTCCTGACATGACAGGACACAAACCTACATCTTTTGCAACGCCAGCCTACGGCACCATGTAGTCATATAGAGGCTGCCACTGAAAAAATTTTAGCTCTATAGTATATCCATCCATAAATACTTGCAGCACTCCACCTCTAATTCAATTCCCTTCAAATCAGGCACCTAATGCCTGAATTTCAGTTATCCTAGATTTACTACTTTAGAAAATGGTTGCATGTTTTTGCTTATGGCTTTCAGTTACTCACAGTTTTGAAAGACTGGCCCAGAATGTCAGTTACAAGAGATGAAAGCATGCAGAGACAGTAATTTCTGATAAAATGAGTGGTTAAGATTCTCTCTCTTATAAGCTGACTAGATCAGACAACACTCTGAAGTAAGAGCTCTATCATCTTTGGGAGGGGAAACAGAAAATTATTTTCCCTGTGCTTAAATGGAGTCAGAAAAGAGAAAGGCATCTGTTAATATTCTGCGTCGAGGCAAGCTTATTCAGCCAACTATTGTGCTAATGCAAATGATAACAGTTTGTTGCAGATGTGCAGCTGAATACAATGCAGCCAAATCATCTAGGCATTTTGCAGTAAGAAAGTAGACGCAGAAGATGATGTTGAGTTCAATAAGCATTTTAAAAGAGAATTTTAAGCACAGTGCCTTCCTGTCAATGTCCCCCACCCCAACCACTTTCAGTTGAAAATGTTATCTTGAGAAAATTAAGATGTAGGGCGACTCAGAAATCAAAGTACAAGCGACTAACGGATTTCAGGCTTTAATAATGGCATTTCAAGGCAGAAGGAATCTTTTTAGGTTCTATAGTCACTTATTATATTGATTATTATCATTATTGTAGCAGAGAGACAGAGACTGGTAGAGTGACTGTAAAATAGAGGGAAAAATTTAGGATACTAAAAAAAGAGACAAAAAATTGTGCCAGTGGCTCAGTTGCAGTTAAAGAAAGAGCATACATAGTGTAACAAAAAATATATTCTACCTTCAGACACATCAAATAAGCTGCAGATATTTTGCTGGCATTACTACACCTTAGGTAAGTTCTCAATAAAATTCTTTTCCATAGTGCTCCACAGGTTTCAGAAATCTTCTCCACAATTGCCCTCAATGTTCCAGTGAAGTGTACAGCTTCCCATCACTCATCAAGTGTATAAATGGCCCTTCCCCAGTACAGCAGTGTCCACACCTGGACTAAAACATCAGGTGCTCTAAACTGCATAGCACCAAGGCACATTTTGCATCACTTATTTCTCTCTTATTAATGGAGAACCATATAATTAATTAAAAAAAACATGAACCTTCTAGCTCTGGCAACTTTCTTGCTTTTGAGGATAGACAGTATAACAATTTATAGTTAGTTTGTGTCACTTCAAATTGTATTTTGAAATCAAATTATGCCTATCAGAGAATGGTTGAAGTTACAAGGGACCTCTGGAGGTCATCTGGTCAAACCCCTCCTGCTCAAGCAGGACCACATAAAGACAGTTGCCCATGACCAAGTCTAGACAGCTTTGGACTATCTCCAAGGTGGGAGCCTCCACAGCCTCTCTGGGCAACCTGTGCCACTCAGCTCGGTCGCCCTCATAGTAAAAAAGTGTTTCCTGATGTTCAGAAGGAACCTCCTGTTTCAGTTTGTGCCCACTGCTTCTTGTCATGTCACTGGGCACCACTGAAAAGAATCTGGCTCCATCCTCTTTGCACCCTCCCTTCAGGCATTTACACACATAATAGGATCCCCCTGAGCTGTCTCTTTTCCAGACTGAACAGTCCCAGCTCCCTCAGCCTTTCCTCATGGGAGAGATGCTCCACTCCCTTTCATCATCTTAGTGGCCCTTCATTGAACTCTCTCCAGTATGTCCACATCTCTCTTGTACTGAGGAGCAGGTGGATGCAGAATTCCAGGTGTGGCCACCCCAGTGCTGAGTAGAAGGGAAGGGTCTCCCTCAGCCTGCTGGCAACACTCCTCCTAATGCAGCCCAGGACACTGTTAAGCCTTCTTTGCTGTAATGGCATGTCGCTCAAATATATAAATATATTGAGAGCTCTTATTTAAAGGTTATAAAAATATATCCCCTTTACTTATTACTATTAAATACAAAACAGTATCATGACCAAACATCAAAATTATGTGGTACGCTAAAAAGGATAAAAGGGATATTATCAGCCTAGATTAATTACATCAACAAATTTATTTCACACAGAATGAAAGATAGCTTGCAAAACAGAAAGAGCGAATTATAGAATTAATGAGTGAATAAAAGAGGTTGAAAACTCTGAATTTTAAAAAAAATAAAGTTCGAGCATAGGAAGCAGAAGAAAAACAGGGAAGCGGGAAGGAATACAATTAAAGAGGGAAAACTGTGCCAAAGACAGAAGGAAGAAGAAAGCACGCAGGAGAACTGGAAATGTCTGGAAATAGTTTTGAAATGTGCCAGGAGCCTGGTAGTCATTAGGCATAACCAAAGGCAGAGGGACTAACATTTTGGTGAATTTATGTTAAGTGATGTTTTTGTAATCACCCTCAAAATGAAGTAATAATTGATTTAATATATTATTTTTAAAATAAAGTATTGCAATTATTTTATCAGAAGGCAGAAAACTGATAACACTGTGCATATCTGTCATGCTCAGCAACTTTGAAAATTCAGTTTTTGGTAAAGCTACTACAGCTTGGAGTTTTGATTTTCAGTATGCACTATGCGAGCACTTGTATAAGAGCGGACCGGTCTTTTCTGAGCATCCTGCAGGCAGAGTTGCTCCATAAAACAAGAATATCTTGTCTCAATACAGGTCTGACAAATTATGCATAAGATTTGAACTGAACATTATGAAATACTATCAGACTCTTTCTTTTTCCCCCCCAAGTGACTGAAAAAAAAAACATATCAAATTTTTTGTGGCTATGTTAGAGAGCTAAGTAAAAGAAAAAAAAAAACACCCAGAAGTAGAAAAGTCCCAACAAAAATACATAGTGTGCGCAACAGCTATGTCTCCTCTCCAAACTGCATTATTCCATTGAAACTCATTTATTGTAGTAACCATGAAATGGAGTTTTAAGGTTATTTACTAGCCACATCTTGACATTTAGAAAAATTGCTGTATATCAAGTTACACAATTATACACAGTAGAATAACAATATAATCATACAAAACAAAACACAATACGTTAACCACGATTTGAATATTTTCATATGCTTCTGCAATTCCTACTTTTAGCCAGTACTGGAAGCTCAAAAAAACTGAATAAAGACTGTTCTTATGGCATGATTTCAAGGCAAGATTTTACATGTTTCTATTACCTAGTTAAATGTTTATCCCTTCTTTTTAAGGGTAAGATAAATTAAATGATGGTCAAGATTTTTTGCATTGATATAGAAAGCTAAATATTCTTGAGGTCATGGTTAGGATTCTAGGGATGCAGGTTAATATCCTGACTGTATTCAAAGACGTACTGCACTATCATTATTTCAAACTAATAAGTAATTCACAGGTAGCTACAATAAAGAAATCCCTGTCCCTTACTCTTCCTTTCATTATTCCACCCCTAATTTAACTCTTGTAAAAATAAGGTTTTAAATATTTAAAAATATATTGGGCATATTTTCACTGATACCAGGCAATTCCAAGAATAGTGCAAAAAAGGTTTTATTGCTAAACTGTTTCAAACTCAATTTCTAGGCCAAAGTCATGGAGGGCTCCTTGAAGAGGGTGCAGCACATGCAACCACTGGATTATTTTGTCCCATTTGTTGTAACTGCAACACAGTCAGAAATATTTCATAAATTATGTCACTGCTTCTGGAAAAAAAAAAAAGATAACATAATTCTATGGGACTATTTGTAATCTATCGTTTTACAATCTTGAATTTTAGTATGGAGAAATACGACTGCAAAAATCGCACTGCACAGTCTACAATACCATTATTTTGTGCAGAAAAAGACTAAGTTTATGATGGACATTTTCACAAACCCCCAAGGGATTCAGAACAGCAAGTCCAGAATTCAGTAAAGCATTTGGAAAAAAACCATAGGAATCTCTTAAAACACACTCATCCTGCTGAAAGGATACTCTTCAGTAGCAAATGTTCAACAGTGCTCAGCACTCAGTAGGGCCTGCTAATAACAAAATTGTTATGGAACAAAGTTTTGAAAGCCTTAACAACAACAGTTAAAAGAAGTATCAATAACTACAGATTCAAATTATTCTAGCTGCAAGTATCTTCGGGATTTAGGAAATACTAGCAAGGCTGGAAGCACAGAAACACTTTACTTCTAGGCATATAGCCATACATGTTAATATTTGTATTATATATAAGCAATCAACTGTTGTCCCCATCTCTTTAACGCAGAGCATTACTTTTTGGGGATAACATGGTAAGTTTTAGGTATAAATGAAAAACATGAACAATGTCAAACCTATTTAGAAAAAATTTAAGCACACACAAAATCTAAGTTTTCATATCTTGGCCAAATGTGTTGAGAGTTATAAAAATCAAAGTAGAATAATATGTTGGCTCCTGAGCTACAGTAACTCAAACAAAAAGTTTCCAAATTTTAATATTATATACATTATTAAATACTCATTTTTCTGCTCTTTTTCCATCAAAATAAAGCTAGACTGTAATAAACTGTATGAAGCTTCAAGCAAGGAAGATCTAGATCTGAGTTTTGGTTGTTGTTTTTTTAATTTGGCAGAAAAACACTCCAAAACTTCCAAACTAGACAAAACACCTCTTGCACTTATCTTCAGAGGTGTAAGATCACCATAAGTACATTTTAGCTCCTTTTAATGGGAAAATATGTTTGCTAGCAAAAATGAGATTATGGAGCTTGTTTAGTATTAACTTCTGCCAAGCATAAACAATTTTTCTCCGAGTTACTACTGAGTCACATGGCTAACGGCAGTAACTGTTATCACTTCATTTTCTGTAAAATGGCTTAGGCTTGAAACCTCCCACACTTTCCCCTTGCGACTGCTCTGGACTGCTTGCTAAACAATCAGAAAGCGCTAGGCTTTCAGAATCTAATGTGTTTGGTAGCAGGGTGGCATCATTACCGTTCCACGGCCTTTTAAAATGGGCATTATTTATTTTAAATTTGGTTCAGCTGAACACTGAATTCATGAGCGCTAATGTGATAGGATAACTTCAATCAACTCAACTCCCCTTTAAATGCTTTTTTTTTTTTAAAAAAAAAGCTACTTTTTACTAGCAGAATGTAAATATAACTAAATGCTGAAGTATTTTTATCTGTAGCAGGAAATTGTTATGCTTAATAAAGGATTTGGAGAGCCTGACTATATCATAAGTGGTTTTAGTGCAATCTCCTTGAGGACACACAGTCATACCTACTTCACAGAAAGGAAACTGCTGACAGGAACCAGGGAAGCAAATTACCAGCCATTATTTAGCTCAGCCACAATGCATTGTGTTAGCTCATTTCCAGAGCCTAAACTAGAATACAAATTTCTAATCTCCTCAAATTAGCATGCTAGTTCATTGCATTGAAGTGTTCCTTCACTAATAACACTTGAATTTTTGCTGCTGACTAGGTTTTACATAAATACCATGAAAGTAAGCTCTTTGGAAATATGATAAATCTACAGTCTTACACAACAACATTCTGTTCTTCACAAATTATATGCCAAGTATTTTCATACAGAAATACACCAGAGTTTTCATATGAATACCTAAATGAGATGCAGTGTTCTGGAAAACATTTAAAACTCTTAACTAGCACCTTTAAACATGTTCCTTTCTGACTTGTATGTCAGGCACAAGTTTGACAACCACATTGAGTCAAAAATCATGAGCCAGCCTCAAGTAAAATTTAAAACCACTAGATTTTAAAGCTGTAATTAATTTCCAGTGCTTTTTACTTAATTTCTGGTGTTGAAACATTCAGGGTGTCCATGTTTTCATACATTTGCCTTCAGCTATGAAGACTGGAGAAATAGCTAAAACACAAAAACTGTTACTATGAGGTGGTTCCAGGAGGCAAGTTTTAAGAAACCAGGAAAATGGTAACAAAAATCACATGAGAAAGCAATACAGGGAACTCCCATTACTATGTTATTCTTTTCATTTAATCGTCTTAGGAAATAGTAAGGTAAAGCTTTTTTATAACCGCTTCTGCAAGTGATGCACAGTAACTCTACCATCTAAGGAGTTCTGCTGAAGGAAGTACCTGAGCTTTCTCCAAGTGTCCACATGGGACAAATACTCTTATAAATTTCAGGTTATTTGTACCTTTCCTTTGGCAGCTGAAGCATTGCAATGCTGACAATATCAGAGTTTCATTTCCTGAAAAAGCGGCTTTCCAAAATCAGTCATTTTTGATTGAGGGACAAGCCCAACATCACACTGTTCTCAGTAAAAAGGCCTTCCCCTGTTCTCTTGTTTATTTTTGTCTTAGAACAAAATCATGAGAAAAAATAGTGTAAGTAGTATAAAAGGTAGGCAAAACAGTTCAGTTGCCAGTGAGCTGACATGATGTCTTTGCCACGTACTGAACAGTTCTAGAGAGTTTACACAATTAATTGCATAATTACATGACATTTTGGTTCACATTAAAAAAAAAAAACACAACACACCCCTATCAATAGATTCACACCCTGTTGTAATAGTCCTGAAAAAATGGTATGGAGATGCTGACTTAAGACAACTGTTTAAAAAAAAAAAGTAAAAATAAAATGTAAGTGGTTCTTTTGCAACACATAGCTCCCAGGTTTGAAGCACACACACTGATGCAGACAGTTACAACTCCAAACTAGCAATGCTGTTTAAATTTTTATTCTATACTCAACTGGTTGGGTTTTTTGAGTCGCAGTTTGGGATGCTGTAAATCTATGACATTGTAATAAAATGGGGGTGGAAGGGCGTTCCCTCCAAAGAAAAGGAATTTCTTTTATCTCCCTGAAAGAAAACAATTCAGATGGTTGGAAGAAAAGGAATGGGAAAAGTAATACATTGTTCTTTCACAAGATACTCCACCCAAAAAACATTATTCTAGAAAAGATGTATGAATCAACTTTTCTTTAGAGCTTGAAATTTTAAGGACAATTACTTATTTAATAAAAAAACTCCAGTTGAAAGAAATATTCAGCATGTTATAAAACTTAGTACAAAACACTGTGCTGGTTTTGGGACCATCTCTATTACCAAGTTCTGCAGAAATGATAAATCCCTTTTCTCCTTTTCCTTGCCACAGCTGCAAGAGAAAATGAATCTTATCTCCCAGGGTTTTTCCATTTATATGTCTGGGACTCATGATCCACTGCTCTCAAAAGGGGTATTACTGCAACCTACGCTCAAGCTGGCACTGGATTGCAGAGCTGATTAACAAAGTCTGATGGCAGAATAATCATGCACTGGGTACTGCAAATTATAGCTGATAGCATCTATGCATAAGTCCTGCCACAAATATATATTTAATCACCTTCAATGATTATGAAAAACTGATTCCGACCATTACATCAGAATGTCAGTATTTTGTATTATAAAACTGACACGGTTTGTAATGATATTGAAACTAACTTCCTTTCCTTCAAGACTTATCTCCCTGTATTCTGCCACTGAATAAACCCCAGAAGAGGACGCGTCCCCCAACTTAGCACTCGTGAGCTACGCATTCATATAGCAAATCACAGTTCTTTACCACAAATATAGTACCTCATGGCCTGAAAACACTATATCTGCACAGCAATGTGCCAGATCTAATAAATCCTGTCTCTCAGCAGGGGTAATTAACTCTTGCACAGCATTATGCTGACACTTTTAAACTGTTTTCATTTCTTGAGCTACCTTGTGCGGCACCAGCTTGGGAGCCTCTGAACTACACATCACTTAGACATGCCCCTTGTGTGTCAGATTTTAAAAGGCATTGGAATCCAGTCAGTGAAGCAGCATGTGTGGTTACGCTTTACCTTTTGTAGTCAGCTAACAAAACCATTAATTAGGACTCAAATGTCCCTATGTGATTTTTTTCTGTCTAAAGAGCCAAAAAACAGGAAGAAGTCATAACTGTTTATTTCTTACATTCTCCTCTCTCTTCCTCTTTTCTAGATTCTTTACTCTCCAGATTTGTCCTGTCTGGTTGTGCGATAGGAGGAAAATTTCTGCTGAATTCAGTCTGAATCCATGAGACTCCTGTCTTGGCCTACTTTAGGTTAGAATCATAGAATCATTTAGGCTGGAGAAGACCTTTAAGACCATTGAGCCCAATAAATACCCTAAGCAGCCAGTTTTTACCCAGCAAAGCATATGCCCACCCAGTTTCTCCAGGAAAACACTGTGGGAAAAGGTGCCAAAGGCTTTACTAAAGTCCAGGTAAACAACATCCACAGCCTTTCCCTCATCCACCAAGCGGGTCACCTTGTCATAGAAGGAGATCAGGTTTGTCAAGCTGGACTTGCCTCTCATAAACCCATGCTGACTGGGCCTGATCGCCTGGTTGTCCTGTACACGCTGTATGATGGTGTTCAAGATGAGCTGCTCCATAATGTTCCCCAGCACCAAGGGCAGACTGACAGGCCTTTAGTTCCCTGATCCCCCTTCCGGCCCTTCTTGTAGATGGGCATCACATTTGCCAACCTCCAGTCAACTGGGACCTCCCTAGGTGCACTAGCTATCAAGCAAGTGGGCCACAGAGCATTCAAAATAATTCTCCAAAAGAAGAAAGCTATTATAAAGGGTACAGACAGGTCATCACAATGAATCAAGTTACAGCAGTGTAATAAGTTCCCAACTTAACAGCAAAGGATCTGTAATTAGCTGTGTGTACACTGCTAGCCTACTGCAAGTCAGAGGATGATGTATGCCTAGACAGTTTACTTTGCATTGGTACCGTGGAAGGAGTATGCACCCAGTTAGTTATGGCTCAGCTGAAAAGCTTTAAACTGATAATTTAACTCTTGGTGGTCACACGTGCTTCCAAAGAATCTCATTTCTGTCACAAAACCAGTCCTGCACATCACAGCTCAACATGCAGTCATACACGTATTGTCTTATACCATCCTTAAGGATGATGAGGCAGGCAGTATCTAAATATTGCATGTACAAATACTGCATATTTTCTAAATATTATATTATGATGAAATCTTTCTACTTCAGTCACAATTGTTGTTATTGATGGAATAACACTTTCAATACCCAAACACTGCCACTGTTAGTACGTGTTCTGCTGGAGAGATGAACTGTGCAAAAGATGAGGACTATCTGAAACACCCAACCAAAAATTCTGCCAGGACTACGTCAGAATGTGGCTCTTTTATCAATGCTGTGAAAACAAATAATATCTGTGTAGCCAAAAATGCTTATTACTTAAGAAGAGACTTCTGTGCAAAGAAAGCCTTAATGAATCCTTAAAAATGAGTGAGGCTGATTGCACTCTACTCATGCCACACCTGAAGCAGATGGTTCTCCAAACCTGCCATACACCTAGGCCTGGGGTTTGGGAGAGGATACACACAGAATTGTGTCTCAATCGATCCTCAGGGAGGAAAAAGTAATCTCGGGTCGGTGAGTCCTGGTTTTTTTGCTGCGACTGAAACGGCTGAGACTACAATGTATAAAAAAAGCTGTCTGGCTGAGACTCAGAAATAATTAAGTATATGGCTTTTCCTCCTACAGGTGGACTGCAGTCTCAGAATGAGCAAAAGACAAATACAACAGGAGTTACTTCATAAAGGCATGCACAATAAAATTTTTCAGGTACTTTTAATGGACAAATTCAATCTGTGCACTTGGATCAGCTGCAGATCTTCAGTATTTGTGTTTTCATGTGAATTAGCAGCTGGCTCTCTTTCAGCATTTTTAAAAACCCTGAACTGTGTAATTGCCATGGGACAGTTCTAACTCACGTTCTGGTCATTTACTAGGATTTACGCTCTGGTACTTACTTCGTTATTCATTAAAACCAGATAACTCCCATGGGAGACACTGCATCAGATGATATTCAGGCTACTTCTGAAATACTTAAGGAAACACAAATGTTGAAAGTACTTATCTGGTCTAAGCTATAATAATGGCGATAAATAAATTGTGCATACAACCTTTTAATGATTGGAAAAACTATGTGAAAGTCTTCCAAGAAAATATTTCCTATTACTTTAACTAAAAAAGATTGAAGGATAAGTGATATTCAGAGAGAAGGAAAAAATGTGCTTGAGTTGGCACTTCTCTACTGCCAGTAACTCCCTGATAATTCTTTGAAAGTAAGTTGAAAATGTATCATGCCGCAATATGATAAAACAATACATGAATTTCCACGTTTGTCCTGATAAGTTATGTAGAGCTAAAACTTTGGACTCAGGTATATATAGCCCGTTACAAGATATGTTTTGGGCAGTGGTACTAAAGAAGGAAAATGAAAACAGAAATCAGATGACAACAACCCTTTTCCACAAAAATTTTTTGCTAATGTCTTCAAAGTTGCCCTCTAAAAGTCACTTCAGACAGATTTCATTTCTAGTCTTAAAAAGAACTATGAATTTTTAAATTCTGCTTAAGTCAAAGAAAACTAAGCCTTTTAAAACCTTTCAAAACCTGAACTATCAGCTAAATAAGCAAACAAACCAGAAACACATTTCACTACAACAGTCCTCCAAGGAAATTTAGGCTACTCATATCTAAGTTAAGTTACAGGTTTCAGTGTAAGTAATGTATTATTTCACCATATTCACACAAGCCCTCAAATTTTACTAATTGCAGTTGTAACCCATTGTAATATTTATCTGGACTAAATCACCAAAAAAGGTTTGTAGGCACACTGTTAATTAATATCAAGCTGCCTCGACTTCCATGCAAGATCCACCATACCGGTTTCAAGGGAAATACCAACCCACGGGTTAAAAAACCCCTCAAACTTTGAGAAATCCTGTGAACACTGAATGGGAACAAGCAAAGAGAGTACATACCAATTACCAAATCTCGGAAGTGTTATTTTCAATAGGCGTTGATATTTTTCAGGGCACTTAATTGTTTAGCTGCTTAATTTAACTTATTGCAAACACATAGAAAATGGAGGATGATTAATCAACAGCCATATCTTGTTCACAGAGCTTTGAGAGCCATCTAGACCACCAAGCAATGTGATATAATTTAATAACAGCGGAGTCATTCCTTTAAAATGTGCAAAGGAAACCTGGATGCTGGTCCTTGACAGATAGTACTTGGGTTTAGAATTAAATATAATTGCCACTGAAACTGCTGTTTATTTTTATATAGCCTATAAAAACTATTTCTAACTACTTTTCAGATGCGAGTCTAATCAGATTCCATTTTCTCTTTAGAAAATAACTAGGGAATTGATTGCTTCCAACAAAGTAATAGAAAAATAACAGCCATTTTTAAAAAGTCACACCAAGTTTATACTTGAACTTATTTTAATGAATATGAATCAAATGCATGTGTAATACAGTTATTTAATCTCTTAGCTTGCACATGTGTATGCATTTGCTTTTCTGCATGTATTCACGGTTTTTGTTGCTCGGGTCGAGTGGCTGTTTTTTTTAAATAAATGCTGGAACACAAATTCAGCTGAACCATTTTGTCTGCAAGGGAAGTTTCAGAACAGGATTTCATAGATTCATTCAACCACATATTTCCTCATTCATATGACCAAATAACACACAAATTGCAATGAAAAACAATATTTATATTAATCTTTCTCTATCTCTGTCCTATGGCTGCAAACATCAACATTGCATACTGGGTTGTCAGGATCTGACAGATTTTTTGTTCATCAGCCTTAAGGAAAGAACTTATCTGCTCATGTTTCATCATTAACACACCTTAAATGTCTCTATTGCTTTGATATGGAAGTATGGAGAAGAACACCCTATCAACAGATTCCTAATTGTCTTATCTGTGCTGCAGGATGAAAAAAAAGAAGGTAAACACACAAGAAATATTAGTATAGGTATTTTTGTTTCTAATAAAAAAAGTAATATAAAATACTGTATTTTAGTGCAGAAAAGAAAAATCAGAGTTTCTTGCTATATTTCAGTTACTTTATAGTATCTTATTGGCTGAGAGATATACTGCCTAACTTTTGTCTGCAAATCTAAAAGGCATGAGATATAGAAGTGCTCCAATACAGGTACATATGTGCATTATATAAGTTTTCACTTCTAAGTGTAAATGAATGCAAACATAATGAATATGTAATTTCAAATTTGCTCTGCATTTTTATATTTTTCACTTAGAAGCAAATAAAAATAACACCATTTTTCCTATGATTTATAAATCAGCATCTCACAACTAAACATATGAAAAGGAACAGAGCCATGACCAAAAAAGGGAAAATATTTAATCTCTGAGGACTGTCAGAGCAATAGCTAATCCTGGTTTTCTCCCAGCTGACCTGATTTAACAGGAGAGCTGGAGTAGATGACCTTCTGAGATGCTTTCCAACCTGAACTACTAATTCAATTTTGATGGGTTTTTTTATTGTCACCAAATAGAAATGACAATCTTTTTAGAAGCTGGCACAAACTTATCGACTATTGATAATATAGCTATACCTCTTGCCAACGTGCCTTTATTTACAATACTGAAAGTCTAGTTGCAGGCACTCTCACTGAAATAACCAGTATTACGGGTTTCATTTTCCTTAAGGTTTGGATTTCCTTACTATTCATTTTCACCTGCAGCAGTCCCTTCTGAATGTGATCAGCTAAAGGGTAGAAAAAAACCCATTTTAATATGCTCAGCACAACATTCTATGTATGAAGCAGATGTTGACTATTCAGACCAGCAGATTCTGCAGCTGACAAAAGCTTGTTTCCTGAACAAACTTAGTAACAAGCATGCCAGGCTCCGAGGGTTAAGCCACACTATAAAACAGTTCTTGTTTTCTGGAAGGTCTCCAAACTATGTTCATCTTGTCCCTTCTTGCTCCCACTTGCTTCCTCCTTCACAAAATGTGCAGAATGGCCATCGACTGAAAACACTCACAATACTGCATTCCCAACCTGCACTGGGCAAGTAAGCATCTTTGGTGTTTACTTCTTATAAGCTCTCTGCAGATGCTAAAACATTTTTCCCTTTTTTCCTTCAGAAGCTTTGAGTCATGCTTTGTAACTGAAAATTATGGGTTATATTTTCAGACAAGCTAAGGCCAAGCCTTCTTGGTCAGAGTGTAATTGGTGCTCACAGAACACATCAAGGAGGCAAGCCTGCTTGGTGATACCAATGTTCTAGCAGAGCCAGTACTCAGCAGAGCTACACTTAATGTAGTTTCTACCTGTCTGCTGTGGGCGTAAAAGGGCATATTTGGTCCAATGCTTCTGCAAAATTAACAGAGAGTTGCAGTAGGCAATGACAGTATATTGTAAATACTATGTGCAACAGTCCTGTTTAAAATGCTGCTAAGACTTGTAAACACTAGTTTTTTGTATTACAGTGATAAATAATATTCCAATGTCTTCAAGATTCATGCGATACTAACCAAAGCAGTAAGATCTTACTGTTTGTAAATCTTGTCATCTTTCCCAGAACACAATGCTTTCTGTTTGCTACCATCTCTTTTCAGATCGTGCCTCAACTTATAAGACAATCTTTTCGATGTAGGATCATTTTCTTTTATCTATAACTTGCCATATGCTTCTATGTCATGACTTCACGAACAATGGAATGAAATTCTCAAGTTACTAAAAATGTCAAGAAATTAGACTGGACTTTAACATTTGAAAAGTCAAAGCAAATCTAAAACTAAAATCCCGTTCTACATACTGCATCTTTACAGTACCTCTGCTGGTCTTTCCATGTTTTCTTAGACTGCCATAGTGCATTAAGTTAAAATAATTATGCTATGTATCTTTTAGATCCTACGCAAGATTTTGAAATTACACATATGCGGCACTCAGCCAAAGACAGTTAAGTGAATAGGTAAAACAACAATAAAGTAAACTAAGAAATCAGCACTTCCAAATAAGCTTCCGTACTGATTAAAGCTAAACTCAGAAATGTATGGAACCACAGTTAGCATTATATTCAAAAATTTAGACATACTCTGCATGTTATTTCAATGTCAATAAAATAGGCCAAATAAGAGATCTCAGCACTATAACAAACAAGGTAAAGACTTGTTTTGTTCCTTTTCCTTCTGATCAGTCATTCCAGCTTCTCTCTAATTGGGAGTAGAAGATATCAGAAATTTTGCAAAGCTCAAACAGGAAGAACAGTGTTCTTTTATCCTAAACCCACAGCACATTCTGCCTTCCACAGCAGCAGAATCATCCAGGTTGGTCCCCAGTCCGACTTTCTGCTCTCAGTAGCATCAAGACCATTCAGACCAGATTATTCAGGGCTTTGTCCAGTCAAGTCTTGGAAACTTCCAAGGATGGTGATTGCACAGACTACTGGACAAATCTAGCTAAGTGCTTAACTGTCCTTGTGAAGAAAGCAACAGTTCTTGCTGTTCCTGGACTTGCAGTCTGATGGAAAACTAAAAGAACTAGAGAGCTTCTTTGCTTGCCTTTGTAATACTTAGTAAGAAACATGACAGCAATCTGCAAGTACCTCCAGGTTACAAAGAGGAGTAATTTACTGAGGTGAACATGGGGAACATGTCAAAATAAGAGGTAAAAATAGAGTATCTATAATAAATATATGGGAAAACTTCCAGACAGCAAGCTGGATCAGCCCATGGAACATTTCTGTCTGCTAATTTCCCCATTACTTGTAACGCAATCACTCTTTTTTAAAATTTTTTTTTCTTTGTTTTTGAGTTAAAGAGGAGAAAATTCCTTATCAGGAAGAGATCAGCCTGGGTAGGAGGTGGCCTAAGCGATCCAAGTCATCTTCTCCAAAGTCTAACCTATAATAGTATGAGTCATGTTACACCCAAGCCACAGGGTAACATACATAACACGATCAGATACACAAATGTGACATTCCCATCTGGTAATAACAGCTAAATCAATTAGTACTGACAACAAGAAAATACCACTGAGTAACATATTTGAAATCAAGTAAAGTATCCTTTTATGTTGCTGGCTTCAGTAGGAAAGAAGTGAAATCATCCTTCACTTGCATTCCAGCTTCTATCTCTACAACTCTGCAAATACTGGGAAAGTGATAAAGAATTCTTCATTAGCTAGATTTGTACCACAGCCATATGGCCAGATGGGTAACATCGCAATTCTTGATAAATATGAAAATGAAGTACTTAGTAGGAAGAGTGAATTTAACTCCACTTCTTCTGCAAACATGTAAAAATCTGTTTTGGAAGTTTTTCTGTAATCTGGACCATAAATAGCAACTGTAAAATGTACAGAAGTAGAAAGCATGTGTCATAAGCACTTTATTTGACCCTGTTCTACCAAAAATATCCTTACTTCCTGTGCTCAATTTAATCCATCACAATCTACAACCATCTTAGCTGTATAAGCCAACACTTATCCTACATATTTGTGTGAGTTTATGCACTGAGAACATTAGGAAGAAAGGATTTATTAACAGCCTCTCAGTCGACATTTACAGGGATTATGGTTCTTCAGGCCCCCAGTAGTGCTAACCTTACATTTTTCTCTTATTTCCTCAGTTTAAAAGTTCAATTACAAAATTTCTAACATTAGGAAAATATTGTATTTTTTGAAAACACGGATCCTTAACAGCCAGGATTGGCTTGATTTCAGCTTCCCTGTAACCAGCATCTCTGACTCCTGTTCTTTCATAGTAAGCAAGCACAGAAACACTTGCAGTGTCTAATGGGGCAACCTGCTAACTAAATTAAATATGATAAAGGAAGGGGGGATTTTAGACTGGCCATGTATATAATCATAATTAAAACATACTACGAAGTAGAAGTTTCGAACAGGACAATCTCTGTTGCTTCTTCACCCGCAGGGATAACCAGGCCCGGGGAAGACTTACCTCAGGCACTTAAAACACCACTAACACGCTCCTTCCAGGAGTTTCTTAGGAGAGAAAAAGGAGTTTATACTCTGGCCAGTCTTTTATATGATGGCACAGAAGCAGTATTAAGCATCACCATTCAGTGTGGAGAGTTCAAACCTGCAGTTTTGTGCATGTTCATTTTTACCTCTGAAAACACAGGCAGGGAATTTCACCCCGTGGGAGGACAGGAGAGGACTATAATCTCTAGGATTTACTGGAGCCCATGGTTATGAAAGAGAGATGCATTTGTATTTGCAGCAACAACTTTCCTGATATATAGTGAAAAAAATGCAGAGATTTGATAAGATCAAGATAAGATCTTGATAAGGACGAGGCAATACATTTCCTAACTCTTAGGAAAGCCCACCACTGTGCCTTTGAAAAGATAAAATTTAAGAGGTAAATCTTTAATCGGTGACCTGAATTGCTGGACAGAAAAATTTGAAACATTAAGAGAATCTGCTACAAAAAGCTATGAATATCCAATAGTTCCAGATTACCAGTAACATAAACATGCTGCAGCATTTGTAAATATTGTGGTCCACTTAAGCACACTTCTCAAACTATTTACAGCAACTTCAATCCTAACTATATTAGCAAGGCTAAAACCACATCAGTAAAATTCTACTTGCCAGGAGTTTATATAGAAGCTGGATATTGCATCCATGAAATATCTCCTCCATACATGTTGGGTAATATATGACTCTACCATATGGAGTTGAGTGGAAAATATTTTGCAATTTTCCCAAATTCTCCCCTACAAGCTAAACTTCATGCATCTTAACAGAAAAAAGAATAAGTATATTGACTGACAATATATTGACAGCTTCACACAGGCTCTTTTTTCTTCCTTCCATTTCAGCATTAAAACATTCCTGCAGTTGATCTAATCACTGTCCCTCTCTGTGCCTCAGAGTTTGTTAGAAGTAACTGGAAGAGCTCATCCATCTCAGCAGGATGCAACCACTAGTAAGTGTAGGTACCTTGATGTAGGTGCAGCTGACTCACATTCAAAGATACCATGAGACACATACCATGACAGCCCAAATCAGCTTTGGTTTATATTTTTTATTCTTCCTTCCCCTAGAGATGTTCACTTTGTAGCTTCCACTTTTCAATGCCTTTGAGAAGTTTATTTAGGTTGCAGATTGCCTGTGCCGTACAATGCGTACCACTATGACTATGCACTATGTCTGCATGCATGTATGTATGAGCATAACAGACTCAGTTAACCTGGATAACAGAAAATCAACTTTATATTCTCTTCCAGATTAGGGTCCTAGAAAAAAAAAAAAAAAAAAAGCTTTCACACATATAATCTGTAAGCTAAAACTTCATGTATGATTTTCACACATACTGGAGGGCAGTACGTTCAAGCCAAGAGAGAAATATTCAACAATCCCAGAACACAAAGCATACTCAGTTATGTACCTATTCTAAAATTATTTCAGTTTCATCTTACTCATCAGGGTATGGCTTTTCTCAGGACTTTGCAACCCTTTATTCCTTTTTATTTATCTGATGCCATGGTTGACCCAGCTTACAGCTGGACTAGAGATCTCTTTAAGACCCTTCAAGCCTGAATCTTTCTTTATTCCTTATGATTCCAAAAGGAATGGCATATTTATCACCTGTTGATCACCCACCTCTCCTACAAATTCTGAAAACTCCGTAAATGTTCAGTCTGCACAAGTGAAAGGTTAATTGTTTCAATTTGAGTGATAGCAAAAACAGTGACATAACTCCACTTTGGGGTCTACAAAACTGAACACAAATTTGAAACTCCAGCATCACTACTGAAGTCTTAGAACACCACGATAAAGAAATTATTTCTTTTATCTACTTGTGGTAATTGCCATAAGCTGGTGTCATGGTAAAAAGCTTGATATCTATCACCATTCTGCCCATATTACATCTAGCATAGTTTGGCCCTGATCTACAATATTCAAAACAAGTAACACCTTCCAGCAAATAGTTCCAGCTAACAATGCCATGTGTAACTAAGTTCATTTGATTTAAATACCCATCACACCCGCTGCCTGCAGAGAGGTTAAGAATCACGATCTTTCCTGCCATGCGCAGATCAATTAGTTATTCCACTATCCTTATTCATGCTGGACTTCAAACTGCAACATGTTATGGTTTTTCCATGAGGCACCTCTTTGAAAAAACCCCATGACCACACCAGGAAAAACACAGTTTCACAGTCTACGGAGAGGCTGATCGCTCCCACGCTGAGCCTTTCCCTAGAGTCTTGCTGCACAAATTAGGACTGACATAGAACTGCTGCCTTTCAGCCTTGGCTGGCAGGGTAGAGACAGAATTTCCCCTTCGGCTGGGAAGAAACAGGTCTTTTTTCAAGTTAGAAATAGGATTTCAGTTAAGGAAAGCTCATAAAGATTTTTGTGGCAAGAATTACGCTTACCTCCTGGACAATGCCTCATGGCCATTTTACACCGTCTGGATTCTGCAATGGTTGGGCACGGTATCGTGTCTTTCGCTGGCTTCTTCACAATTTGCCTTGTTCTCGTTTCCAGGCCCCACTTAAATCCACATGTTTTGTTATTTCTGCTGCAAGTTCCCCACTCACTCCACTGACCCACTTCACAGCCTTCTGATAAAGCAAAAGAAAACACGAGTTAGCGAATCTTCTAGGTTTTCTTTTTTTTTTTAATTAGCGAGAATATACTATTAGAACGCACCACTTAAAAGCTTTACTGTCAACAGGCAAAAACTTAGAAACAAAATTAAAATATCTTATGGAATCTGAAAGAATCTTTTTAGCCGACATCAACCTGAGCATCAAACCACCGGACTATCAATCTGCCTGTATAGACATCATGTCAGACCCAAATATTCAAAAACCCTCCTAAAATCATGAGATTGATTTTTGTTTTTCTCTTTTTAAAAAATAAATCCTGGATTTGCAAAGCTCAAGGGTCCACTTTTCCTGTCCTCCCCATCATGAAATGCAAGGAATAGCCTTGAAAGAAAGAGTCTGTTCTAACACAATTCCCAGGCTTCAAGATAAAATACCAAATTGTGAGATTCGGCAAATACTGTGAGAACTGCCAATGCTGGCTTGGAGTTATACAATACATTTCTACTAAAACCACTTATTTGGTGGTTTATATTTGTTACTTACTAATGGAAATGCAGGGAGCTGTGGAGAAATTAAAAGTGAATTTGAAGCCCAGATGTCGCAGGATTTCCGTCTGCCCTGGTCCTAGGTTCTGGCCTTGGTAAAAGGCAAAACGAGCAGGTAGTTTTACGAGGGTGGGAATCCAACGAGTATGTCATTGACTTAAACTTCTAATGCAAAAACTGGCCTTCCTGAAATTCTATGAATTCTGAGTTATAAATCTTCATACATAACAATTTACAGTTAAGAGGACAGAACATTCTAATGCAGAACAACAGAGTGGCATTCCCAATAATGCAGTATTTCAAAGTTTGGGAATAATAATAATGATGATAATGAGATGCAGACACAATCCATTAGTGACTATTTCTTGATAGAAAATACTAAGCATCAGCTTAAAAATAGCAGCCACCTGGCCAAAGGGCTGCTTCAGTGGCGCTGCTGCTCTAGAAGACTCACCCACACATTCCATAAGGTCTTCCAAGGCTGCAAATCCAGGGGGGCATCCTCGGAAGCAGCGGCCTCTGTGAGAGTAGAAGCCAGTTTTGCATTTGGTACAAAAGTCTCTGCTAAAGCAGGAGTCGCAGTTTTCTATCCTGCATCCTAAATCAAAAGGATCATAAGGAACAATGAGACAGCGAAGTTAGGGTGAGACTAAAAATGAAAGGATTTATAAAGCAAAATAAAATAGCAAAACCAGAAGTGCTACAATGAGGAATACTGTAATCCTGAAATCTATCTGCTCTATAAGAGAAATGACAGTTAACAGTAATTACCACATTTTCTCCTATATCCATTTAATCCTATTTTTTAAATCAAAACTGTAGATAAAACCTGTAGTTAAGTGATATTTGTGTTAATTAAATCTTTTTGGAGGAAAAATGTTCGTTGTAAATTATTCTTGTGTTTAAGTGATTTTGAGGAAAATAAAATGTGACAGATTATTTTGGGAAATATGCATGCATTATATGAACTGTATTGAGTTTATTACTTGTCATTGCAAGCGGGATACTTTTTTTTTTTTCCATGAGTTGACCCTATAAATAGCTGAATGGACAATTTTATGTGTTATGTCTGATTTCCATATCTACACAGATGCATGTGCTACCATGCAAAAAACCTCATTTTTTTCTGGATATAACTCCTTTCCATTATTAATGAAGTCAATCCACAAAAAATAGCCATTATTAAATGACCAAAAGACATAAGGCTATAATCGATAGCTTAAAAATATTACTGCCTTTTGAAATACTGGGTTTCTCTAAAAGTTTAAGAGAAATATAGATTACAGACTCAGAAGCAGACTGTTCAGAAAAATCCTATTCCTTACTAAAACACAGCAACTTGGAAATGAACCAGATATCAACAACTATATGCACACCTGAAAAGCAGAAATACTTACATGGAGGCTTATGAAAGTCAGTTATACATACCTACAAAAAAATGCCAGGGAAAAATGTTCCAAAGATTAAAAAGTAAAAGCCATTATATTTGGAACAGTAATGAACACTTTAACATTTATTTAAATAATCTAACCCTTCAGCTAACATACTTAATTTATATGAACTACATTAACTGTATCCTGTCTTCAGCTATCTGAAGTCACAGCAGGCTCTATTTGTTATTTATTTCATGCAACAATATACCAATCTTTTTGGTCACTTATGTAATTCATTTATTCTTCATTCTTTTCTAAAGAAAAAAATCACAAACCATAAGGCCTTCTGAAATAACTATTGGCAAATATACCCTAACAACACTTCAAATTTAGCCAATCTTTATAAAACAGATTTTAATATTTATTCTTGAATAACAGGCAAAAATAGGGCATACCGTAACACTTAAATGGGGTGGTGGTGGGAAATTATTCTTAGCAATTACAGAAATATGAGGCCTTGTAGATCAGATTTCTTGTAGCATTGGACAATACATTAGGCAGTTTGCATGAAAAGAAAAAAAAAATATTTCAAATGCTGGTACACCTTTCTTTGGTTAGAAGGAATGCAAACATCAGTATGAAGTCTTGCACTGACAAAGGAAAGCTCTGCAGGATCTCTTGAGACACAGCCACATGTAACCTGGATGCTACCAACTCCAGTGTTCAGCTTCTCTCAAAGGGGCTTTTAGAACCTGTGTTCATATAAGCAGCAGAAGTTGGACTTCTTAGTTTAATTTATAGGAAAATCCCAAGAATGATAACTTCTTTTTCACGAGGGTTGAACCAGTCCCCAAAGACCAGGAGATCAATGCCCGTACAATGACTCTGCAAAATCACTTCTCCAGATTAATGTGTCTGCAAGGTAAAACGGTAGGGTGAGCTGCTCTGGAGATGTACTGCAAAAGTTAATTGCAAGTCTAGTTTGTTACACTCAAGATGTACTGCAAGTATCTATTAATTGTAATGCTTGAATCAAATATCCAGTGTATTTAAATATTCAGAAAAAACATTTGCCTCTTGCCCACCCACACAAGACGGTTTGAAAAGACGTCAAGGTTTTTCCAAATCATTTAGTCCAATGATGAGGTGCAGAACCAAACATTAAAAGAAAAATTAGCATCATGTGACCATCCCTTACATCCGAGTGATACAAATATCTTTTTGAAACAACTTTTTAACTATTGCTTTCAAAACATTTTTGGGAGTAACATATTTAAAGTATATTCCATTTGAACTTTTTTGGGTGGAATAGGGATTAAATGAAAAACTTTCAGGACAAGTTGCTTTTGGATATCATATAAATACTCTTAGCAGGCAAAAAACTGCCTTATGCTGGGGATACCTTCCATAAAACTATCTCTATTTAGCAGTACATATGTGAATACCCCATATTTAAACATTAAATGAATCAATCAATCTTCTTCCGGTTTCTTGATCACGCTTCAAAATTCCCGTCCTTTTCATATCTTTTGCTTTGCCTTCTATGTCAGTTTTCTTTTGCATCACAGTAGAGTCCTTTCCACGGTAATTATATTTTGGAAGCATTAGTAGGGGCTCCTGCATTAAGGTTGGGTGGGTATTTCCAGCAAGGCAGTTTATTTTCAGTTTTTCCTATGAAGATAAATCACTCCAGATAGGAAATGCCCATCATTTAATCTGTATCAGATGCAATTTAGTGGAAAATACTGAAAGAATATTAGGAATGCTTTAAGAATTCTGATATTAAAATATTAATTCACCAGAGTGATACTCAGCAAAATGCTTGGGGCTACTGAGTCCTGATTGTAATGATAATTTAACTCAGTAACAGACCACACTGTAGCTGAAGACCAACTGGGATTGACAACTACTCCTTTTTGACATCCTCCAAACACTGTGTTTCAAATCATGAAGGCTGCTGGTGTAGCTCTAAGTCCTGCAGGGATTTTTAAATGAAATTTAAATAAACTAAACTAAAGAACTAAAGAAGAGAAGTACTGCAAAAGTTAGAAAAGCTAACTTTCTAGAAGTCTATTTCCACTTACAAACTGTCATAGGAGTGGTTATAAAATCATGAAATTTTAAAAAGAGTTTATTATTTTTGGTGCCTAACTTAATTTTATTATATTGATTAAATGCTTTTGGGCCAAATTTTCTTCTTTTTTTAATAAGATTGCTATTAATAAATCACTTTAACTGTGACTAAGGTTAGTAAGTTAGAATAAATGAATTCTTTAAATTCTTTTACAGCTAAATATATCAACATGGAGAGAGAAAGAAAGCATACTGTCTTTAGTTGGACTCCAAAAGAACATTGATACTCCATTTTGAATATTAAGATACATTGGTTTGGAACTAGATACAACTTTGTCAAATTTTGTCCTTCTTATTGTTAATCAGCATAATCATCTACGTATACTTTGTTAAATATAAGTCTTAATGGAAGTATATTGCAGAATTCAAAAAACTTTTGCATTCTAACAATTAAATAATAAATTGGATTATAAATCAGTAATCTGGTATGAAACTTACCAAAGAGCTGTTTGACATGATATACAATAATTAAGAAATTTTTTAAAAATTTGCATTTTAAAAAAAATGGTTTCAGCCTTTACACAAATATAATATAATAAAAAACAAGGAAATATTTTTTAAAGTTAATGATCTGAACCGCCTTCTTTTGATTGCAACAATTTTCAACCCTTCAAACTTTCTGATCTCAGCATTTTATGCCTATCTCAGATAAGGAAAGCGAAATCTTCCCTATTTTTCAAAATAGATTCCCTTTAAATTAACTAGTTAGTTTACTGACAATTATAAGTTGGAACAAGAGAGATTTTGTGGGTTGTTTTTTTTTCGTCTGGAGAAAATTCTTGTCAAAAGTAATTTTATTACCTCAATTTACTAGCTATAGATATAATTGATTTTCTCACCAACTCAGTGGTTCAATTTTCTGTACGATTTCAGTAGCTGAACCATGCTGCTAGCGTATTCTTTTTATTCCACTTAAAATATTACCTAGAAGTTTACAACACCAAAAAACCCCAAAGGAAACAAGACCAGAACACTGAAATCCATGGCAAAGGTCCTAATTGCTTCAGCAAGGGCAGTTTTAAACTAACAACTTTCTTATCCCATCAGATAGACCAGAGCCCACTGCAATGACTTTAATGGGAAAAATTAATATTAAAAACCTTAAAGAGATATAATCTTTCATAATAAATACATATTTATAGAGTGAAAAGTGAGAACCGAAGAAGAGCAGTACTCCAAAAGTTAGAAAAGCTAACGTTCTGGTAGTCTATTTTCAAACTCAAACTGTCACAGGAGTGGTTATAAATTCACAGCTCCATGACTTCACCTCTCAGGGGAAAGGGAGGAAGAGAAGTCACTACTTTGCCTGGTGAAGCTAAGCTGGGCTGAAATTAGACAGAAGCACTCTGCTCAAGTATCGTCAGTGTTTAGACAAAACAAAGTGAAACAACAACTTATCCCTTCGATACAGCTCTGAAATGCTGATTTATGGGACAAGATATGTCACTTCTCCAGTGGAAAGTCTATTGATTCTGTGCAGTCTCAGTTTAGGCTGACAGGAGAGTAAGAACTTGTATGAATGACATTTCAGTGCAGCACAAGGGTAAATTATAGTATGCAAAACTGCCTCCGTGCTTGAGAGCAGTTACAGAATATGCTCAAGAAAGAAACATATCTCCATGAGCTAATATTGTGCCACTCCTCAGTCAATGACCAGAAAACCCACAGAACTGAAGGACCAGATTATTTGGTTGTTCTGTAGAGAAGAAAAAGGGAAAAAGATCATAATATTTCCATTAAAAAAGCCATTGTCAGAAAAGAATCCAAAGACAGAAATTTAAAATATCTTTGACTTTGCTTACTGAAACAGAATGGCAAGGACTTAGGAGCCAAATTCCCCCTTCCTTAATTTTCAGTAAGTTCTAGCACCCCAGAGCACTTCAGAAATAATTTTCTTCTGAAGTGCTTTCACAGATACACCAGATTTTCTTTAAAAAAGTAATAGCTATGAACCATGTTTCAGTCAAGGTTAGGGCAATCAGTCTGGTCTGTAAGAAGTGCATTTAGCTAGCCAGAAATAATATATTTGTATTTAGGCTTTATAATCTCATTTATATCTCCCAAACGTTTCTCTGCCATTTACTTAAATAGCATAAAAAACCCAAATCTGATTGACATGAATGAAACTTACAATATTTATAGAAAACTATATAAATGGTGCATTAAAGAACTCTGGAAGGAGAAAGCTTGGATTATAAATAATGCCCAAATTAGAGATACATTTTAAGCAGATGAATCACAGTGATATTAAAAGATTTTCCTGACCTGCTTTGGCTTCCTGACACTCATCATAAGCCACTCTTATTCATTCTTCTTTTAAAATAAGCATTAAAGAATTGACAGGCTTACATTTTAGAAAAGAAATCAAAAGCCCAGGAATTCAAATACAAATTCAGACACTGAATTAAGTTTATACCCAGGTGCATATGCTTTTTCTTGTAAAAAAAGAGTATGTGCTCCTGTAAACAGCTTCATCCTGCACTATTATTACAGAAAACAATGTTACGAAAAGAAATACTATCCTTCCATAGTAAAACTTATCACCAGTTTATAAGGTGAGGCAGAATAAGCTGAATTGTAGGGAAATATAATTCATTTGAAGTTCAAAATCAAGTATAAAATGCTCCATATTGAGATCCATGTGCTTCATATTTTAACATACCTTAACAAGAAGGTTCATTTTATTAGCTTCTCACACTAAGTGCAATATGATGAATTTTACAGTCATAAGATGTCTATCTCAGCTGTAAAATGTGGTAACTCATTTGTACAGTATTTTTACTGATATGCATAATCTTGAAGAATTCACACAAGCATTATTTTGCCTTTTGTGAAAGATCCCCATTCTGTAGCATTCCATTGTCACATTGTTCCTTTTTAAATATGATCAATATGATTGAATATTCACCCATAACTCCCTTCATAACAAATATATCTTGTAGCAGACATAGCGGAAAACACAGCTGGTCAATTCCCAGTAACGCTAACAACGATGACTCACAGCAGGTTTGCTCTGCATGAAACGCGGACACCAGTGAAGAGCAGTTGAGGATGGGAAAGGGAAGGCGAGAACAGGGGAGGATCTGCGTGAGTGGAAACCAGAAACCAGCACTACAGGAAAGACAACTGAACTGAACTCCTCTGAGACAGAGAGATAATGGTCATATTTTGCAAAGGGAAGCTGCAGACTGAAGCTGAGGAAGGAAACATGGCATTCCTAAATTGAAGAACTTGGTAGTCTTTGTACTGAAATTTGGTTCTTCCTTGAGGTGCATTTAAGACGACAACGTAATAGGAGATGATGATCCGTGACAGTCAGGGTTTTCCTTTTGAAGGTCAAAATCAGTCTTTCCATTAAGGCATCATTTCAGAGGAGACTCTGGGCCCATAACTTGTGAGGTTGGTAATCCTGGGGTGTGACAAACTCTTGGTGGGTCCAAAGCACCTACTTTGCTCTTTCACACTGAGTTCTGACCCACAGCTCCCTTCTCTTCTTGCCTTAGATCCCTCTGTCTCTTGCAACCCAGAATGTCCTAACTTCACCTGACCCAACCGTCCTCACGCACATCACACTCACTTCTTCCAGCTCCCGTCCCATCCCTCTGCTGCTCAGTAAAACATCACTGGTGCTACAAACTTAACTTCACACTGCCGTCCTGATGTGTCCGCTGTCACTTCACATCAGTCTGCCACTGACCCACACCACCTTCTTTGCTAATTTTCTCCTGCATTTCCTGAGTTAGGAGAGACTTCAAAAATCCAGACAGACTACACATTTCATGACTCACTTTGTGTGTGTGCCCTCACAAGGGCACATGAGGGACAAAGACTGTGCTAGTGCTAACGAGAGTAAGAGACAGGGACAAGGAGCTGAAGAAGCTATGATGTCAGCAGTTCTTGTAGTAGACAGTATCAGCTGGACAACCAATGGAAAGAGAGATGACCAAAACTTTCAGGAAAGACATTGAGGAGGCAATAAGGAGAGGAGAAAAATCATAAGCAAAAGAGCTTTAGCCTACAAGGGAACAGAGGTAGCTATTTATCCTCCTAAGCAAGTGTGTCTCAGGTAGTTGCAGGTTGTTTTATTACTATTATTATTATTATTATTATTCTACAAACAAAGATTTTTAAGCTACAACTTCTGCAGGGGCTGAACATGAGTGCTAGAGAATAGTACACACAGCCACTTGACCATCACAGTTCCTGGAGACTACCACAGGTCTACCATTTCATGAAGAACCATGCTTGGAATACAACATGCTAATTATAAAATACTATAGTGAGGATATTTTTTAAAATAAATGTACTTAATAAACACTTAGTTTCCAGTATGTTATAATCTTGATTCATTATTAGTTGAGATCTTTTAAATAAATGCCAAACCACAGTGTTTTCAATTAGTACTTTACAAATATACAATTGCCTATTAAATCTAAATTGACTACATATTTAATAAATCTTAATTCAAAGCACTATGATGATTTTTGTTGCCAGACAGATGGAACAAAACTCTTCCATCAAAATACAAAGGCCAAAAATAAGGAATTTCAAAATTAAAAAAAAATAAATCCAAATCCATTTGATGGAAGAAAAGAGAGTGGAAGAGATAAGGAAAAAAAATGCCTACAAAATAATCATAGGTAGACCTCAATTTCTGGCCATCCAACTTCATTTTCAAAATTCCAAATGCTATATTAAGCTTGTTTTTAAAAGATAAAGCCATATTTGAAGGAAACAAACAAAAAAATAATGAAAACTCTTTCTAAAAAGTCAGAAACATTATTTTATTTAGAGCAAACATTGCTGCTCCTGTGGTAATTGAACGCCCTGGCAGATAATGACATATTAATGATGTCTTGCTATTTTGTAACAAAGTTTTTAAAAATACAGTTACCTTTCTTAATACAGTGAATTAACTCCATGTGTTTAATAAATGCTTGATTTGTTCAAAAACTTCTCTTTATCTTGTTTTTACTGAAGGCACATGGAAGGGGAAATTACAATTTTAGCAATGTCAGGCCCTCCTGTGAGAAAGAAGCTGAACCTAAACAAATGGAGTAGCCAAGTAAAGCTGAAGGGAGCTGTAATTTCTAAAATCTGAGTGCTTCCTCCCCCTAAAATTGTAAAGGTTACTGTGGACACAGACCAAGTTGAGAGGTTCAAGATAGGCTCGATTCATTAATCAGACCAATGTTAAACCAACCACCCAGCTGACAGATTGCATCTTACTCTTTAATTCAGTTTTGTTTTTCTCTCATGAGATTATTTCTTGTTGTAGCAGTTAAGTTCAAAGTCATTAATTATTAAAATTTCTTGGAAAATTAACAAAGTGTAGCTCTTTTCTTGGGCATTCTTCTACAGAAGAGATTCAACACTTTCCAATTTTGTGTCCAAATGTACGGCATTCCCATACTGCAGTGTTCAAGCTGAAAATCATCTCCAGGAGGAAAATCTACATTGCTTTCTAGAGACAAGCAGTCTCAAAATTACATGATTCACTGTTACTAGAAAAACAGTCTAGAACCACTTTGCAAATTCAAGACACACATACTGCTTACATGTAGAAAAGAAAATTGTCTTGAAATTCAAAATTTCCATCATTTTAGAGCTGCTGCACTTGGCTGTGGTATTTATTGTGTTACACTTGGCACTAACTATGTTTGGCTTTTAAAATCATGTCAACATTTTCCATAAAAATATGTTCTATAGCTTCTCTAACAAAAATGGGCAAGTGTTCCAGTAATAAAATGTTAAACAGCTTTTGTGCCTATAAAGACATTAATAGGGCAGAAATCATTTCAACTTATGTAATTCAAGCCCTGTAACTCCCAGAA
>KZ505636.1:389470-443039 GCA_002844005.1 Limosa lapponica baueri
ATTTTAACACAGCCAGAATTTTTATTATTTTTAGCTGAGATAATACTATCTGAGCAATGCAGTCTGTAACTAAGCGTACCTAAAAGTATCTAACATCAAGTAGGAAGAAACCTATTCTATTTTTTAAGAATGTTTATTTTAACTCAGCTTCAATCCACAAAATGCCTGTGTGTCCGCAATGCACGTATGTGCCGTGCAAGATCACCAAACCAAGAAAAAAATGAAGATGTGATTTATAAATACACCAGTTGGCAGCTACACTAAAATAAAAATATACAATACAAAAATCATTGGAGGGGAACCAGGCCTGGTTGGTAAATGCAACTGCATCATTATTCTCACAGGGGGAGACTGTCAAAGGCATGAGGGTGAGTTAAACATCCAGCACTCAACACATGCCAATGTGGGTTGGACCCAACTTGCATTTATGCTTTTCAAAACCAATCCCGTAATTCAGGGAAGAAGGCCACTTTCTGTAAGTGGTAAAAATGAAAAAAAAAAAAATAAAAGTTATATTGAATTCACCATCCACCTTCTGCAAATAACTTTTTTTTCTTTTTAAGAAAGTAAAGAAAGGCTGCCAGTAGGGACTACTTTTCCTACCTCACAAGCACAGTAAAGGCTAATATAGATAAATTCATCTATTTCCCAAAGCTGTAACTATATTCAAAAACATTTTTACATGGGCAAGTTTTTACAGCCCAGTTTTGAAAGGTTTAAAGTGGACAAGTTGCTGAATTCACAAACGTGTTATGAAAATTAAGGCCAAGATCCTAAATTACTTTACAGAAGGGATACATAAACCATATACTGGTCTCATTTAATTTTTCATCAAAACCTAGCCACCTGGTATAGATTAGGCAGCACTCAGCAATATTACACAGCAGTTGGGAACACAACGTGAAGAATACCATATCCAAGGAGCCTGTGCAGGGAATGGGGAGAAAGAGGCGGGACATCATTGCACGGGCTGGGATGGGTCCAAGTGAGTGCTCCTTGTCCAGCCCAGCCTGCCACGGAGTCACCTCACATGGGTCTCAAGATTATGTGTGATGTGAAAGCCAGCAGCCTCTTTCCTACAACGTGGTGCGTCCCAGTGACATGCCACAGCACTGAGGGGGAGAGTGCCACACATTTAACAGACACTTGATTATTCCAGGATGCAAAGAAAAGCTATTTCTCACTTCAGGTTCTTAGGTTTGGTGACCTAATTTTGGTTAGACTATGACACACGCACACAAAAAAAGCCCCATAAATATGAATTGGAGGTAATAGCAATGATTAATAATCCATATGGCTAATACTCTGCATATGAGCATATGGAAAAATCAATATGAATCAGCACAACTGCCAGACAGCGGTGAAATAATGCGTAGAGATACCAGAGCACTTGATTTTAACAGTTGTGCTTCTAGGCACAAACATGCAAACAGGGAATCTTGTTGCACATTAGCAGGTTGTAAATTTCCAAATAAACTGCAGTACTAAAAGTGAAAGGTTGTTTGTTTGTTTTTAATAGTACATCTGTTTTATTAAAATAGCAACACTTACATATTAAAGTATGCCTGGTGTGAGGTGTCTGGTCACCTGAAATTTGTGTGGGAACAAAAAGCCCAACAAGCAGCCCACCCATATATTAGTGCATATACTGACCAGTACCTACATGAAGCACTGTTAAATTAATGTTTAATCCTTTTTATTTTCATAAAGAGGGAATTTTTTAGAACTAGAAATATCTGCTTAAATCATCATTCTTTCCTACATTTCCCTTCTAACTGAAGCAACAATAATAACAATAAAAATAGCAACAACAATAAAAGCTAGGTTAATGCCTCAACTATTTAATCTGCTGATTGTTACATATCTTGGAATGAACTGGGACGTTCTTTAGCAAAGAAGTTTTATGATGATCTTGAGACATCTGTGAAAATATCACCATGTTCCACAACCTATCATCTTAAAAACTGAGCGTGAATTATGGCCTTTCTACAAAAGCAAATGTAAGAGTTCAAAAAAAAACCTCACTTGAACATCTGTTCATATCTGGCGTCCGGAGTCCGTAGTACCCCGATGGGCAGGAATGCAAGCATTCACCATATTGTCTCATTCCTTCTCTTCGCAGGAAGAAGAATAACTTGTGTTGGCATCTGATGCACCCATTATCCTTTGAACAAGATAAACAGCCTTTGCAAATTGGATTTGGTCCATAGCTAGCTGCAAAATAAGAAGATAAATTACCCTTTAAGATCATTTGGAAATTATTTTGGCTGGAGGTCCTCTTCCCTCTAAAGTGTTTCTTATCTACCGCATGACTACAAGTACTTTTGAAAGGAAGGTTCTGAAACTGCACTCACTCTCATACATCTGCGCTGGCAAGTGAATAAAAAAGAAATGCAATCTCTGTATTTTTAATTGTACGTAGGGCAATTTAATGAACTCACACATATTTAAAATAAAGGTACAGGCAAGCAGAGACCAAGCTATATAAAGTTCACCAGTGTAATGTAAGTAAAACCCAGGTGCTGAATTCTAGTTTGAAGCTGGGGACATAAGCACACAACAGCAACAAAATATAAGAACATCATCACCCTGATATATGCACCTGATATCTCCATGGAAATCCAGCAACTTCATTAATGCAATTTCTGACTTGTGAAGAGAGCAATATTAATATTAAGAGTTGAGAACTCTGCAGAACAGGTACGGCACTAGCAACGCATGCTGTCCCATAGCTCTCATGTCCTAGAACAGCTGTCGTCTTGCAGTCTCTTTTTGGTCTTTCTAATGAGAATGTCAGGACAATTATTTAAGAAAAAAAAAAAAAAAACAAACAGTAGCAGCTTTAACTTCTAAGAGCCTTTTCCTACAAGTTTCTACCCAAAATGGGTTGAAAACCATATGCACAGACATTACCGAAGGAGGACATTTAGTGCAGATTACCATTTTAGGTCACCAGCTGCCATGCCTTCAATTCTATTCTATTCTCTGGTTTAATTTTTTGGTTGGCTTTTTATTTTAATTACTTGGTTGATAACTGCAACACAAACCTTAGCTGCATCACTCTTTGCCCTTACGATTTGCTATTATCCTGACTTTCTGCTAAGTCACAGAACACTCCCCTGTCCCCATGGGCTGTCAGCTCCTCCTCAGGCACTGAGTCAGCACAGCACGTTAGCAGAGGGAGGATGGCTCAAGACATTCCTGAAAGCAGCAAAACTTAACAGGTCTGTTCTAAATATTAAATTGGCTACAGGACTTAACAGAAATTTTCCAGTTCAAACCTGGTTTACCGGAAACAAAAGAAAAATATTATGCAACAAAATGAAAGCGTCTTTAGGATCGCAAGAACTTTTTAATAGAGGCCACCCTGAGAGCAGCTGGCCAAAAGAGCAAAGTCTATGTTTAATTGTTATATTTTTAAATATTTGAAAGTATTCACACCCTAATGTAGTACTCTGGTACTTCTATCTTGTACGGATGGATAATTGAGGTCATTCAGTGGATGACTTCACCAGCAGAGCCAGGAAAAGAAAAAAGGAAAAGCCTACCACCCTCTGGAACCAGTAGCTGATAAGCTTTATTCTCACCTTCACACATCTGCACACCACATTCCCACTCCCTCTCTGCTCCCGTCCCCCACACATGCCTCACCAAGTTCAGCACGACAGCACTCAAGTCTGATCTTGTATAAAATAATCCTAGTGGGTGGCAAGCAGGACGAGAAGCCAAGTGATCCTGTGTCAAACAGCTCAGCCAGTGGGACTCTGAGTGTTGGAATCATCTGGCACCAGGCTCACCTGGTGAGATCCTCTTGATGGGAACAGCATCCTTACCCTCTATGGTATACAGATGATTCTTCGGCTCTCAACCCTTTTCCAATGACACACCCTACCAGACCAACCGCCTTATACTCCTAAACCAGTTCCCATCTCCTGTTGCTCCCAAGACCTCATATATAACTTTTCCTACATTTCATCTTACAACTATTCTCATTCACAATCCACATCTTCAAAGACATACAAGAAGAGAAACAAAAAGATGATGAGCAAGGCCTGGATGCATCACTCATCTCACTGTCAGCAGGGACTGCCTATCTGTAACCACATCAAATAATATGTGACCATGTTCTCTAAAGCAATTGTTGCTTAACACATGGTGGGCAATCCTGTAGACTTCTGAACCCCCTTTTAGTTTCCTTGCATCTCACTCTCAGTAAATCTGTACCTCCAGCTTGTTGAAGGTTCCTCAGAAAAGCCTGTACTCTAACAAAGAATTATAAGGAACAAAGCAAAAGTAAAGATGCGAGGTGCCTGAATTTATTCACCACTCAAGGTGGTTTTTGGAGTTCAGCTGAAGTCAGGATCTTATATACAGCATGTACATGGTTATGACTTAGGGCCAGGCCAATTGCTGAACAGCATGGATATCACAAAAGGCTACTATTCTCAATAGTGTGGCTTGGGGAGCAGCGATTAGGCTCTGAGGCAGATATATTTGTTGTGCCCATGTAGGTCTTATGTCCACCTTCCCTCATTGACCCCCATTAAAATTCAGGCTTCTCGGCTACCAAACATGCCTCAGGTTGACTCTACTGTTCAGCTTTCCTTTATCTATGACTGACCACATGTTACTCTCCTCAAGCATCTCTTTTCTCTATTTCTGTTAAGATGTCTTTGTTGATAACCCTTTGTTCTGCAGACAAATTTAATTATGATGACTTCTCTGGGCTTCAGCCATAGCTCTGTACTCTCACATTAAAAGGAGCTAACAGCATAAAATGATCCTCTATTATCCTGCGCTATCCTTTGTTTAGGAGATGGATGGCACATCTTTCACAGCTTAAGGTCAACACAAGATATATGAAAAAGTTCAATAATATAGTCATTTTGTAAATTGTATGTATTCATCCCAAAATTTTAACTAGTATGGATTCCCCAAACCATGACATCTAGACTCTCCTTGTTCATCTCCTGAGCAGCCTTAACAAATGATTTGTAATTTCTATGCCTGTATTTTTTCCAGTTTTATAGGAACGCTGTGAGATTCTGTTCATCAAAAGCTGTTCATCAACTGCTCTGAAATCCTCAGATATGAGGTATTATAGATGTGACACGTGTATTGTTACTGGAATGATTATTAAACTCACACATTGAATCTGGATAACAGAGTTCAAGATGGTCACCTAGTTAATGGTCACATAGTGATGACCTTCCCTGTTGCTCTCCTAGTTACTAAGTTATAATAAAAAACTAAAAATGCATCAGATATTTTTCTTTTCTTTCTTTACCACATTGAGAAAAAAAAAAAAATCACTGAAGAATTATATAATGGTAAGGGGAGATAATATGATTTGTATGCTGTAACACAGACAGTAAACTTTTTGAAAGAATCTGAAAAACTTTCCCACTGTGCTGCTTAGGTACCGAACTGAATCATTTCCAGGTATTTTGCATACAGTAAGTTATTGTGAAATGTATATCACAGAATCGGTGTTATTACACTGTGTTGTTGCTTATATTCTTTTCAGAGCTTCGTGGGATGCACACTGACTTCTGCAACCTTTCTGCCAGTTCAACTTGTCTCACAGCAAGGATAATCGTGGTAAGCTCTACTACTAAATTACTTGGACGCTGAACGCATACTTTAACAATCAAATACCGTAGCACTGTTTTCGGTGTCACATAGGCGTGCCACATTGAAGATACCAACTTAACTTTCTTTCTTTGCCCCTGCGTACACAGGCTATAATTAAATTCTACAAAATGCCCCTTGCCCCAAAGTCTTCCCTTTCCATCCTGGTTTCTTAACATAGCAAATACAATGTGTTCTTATCACATTCAGCTTTTCCAATTCTCATATAATTGCTCTTTGATGGAGGAAGTGGACACCTCCTTTTGAATTTCTTCATAACACTGTCTTTTTTCCTTCTGTATTAGACTGCAAGAAAAAATAACAAGCTTACAAAACCTGGTCAATCACATTCCAAGTCACCAGCCGCATCATACGCGGTGTAAAACATCACGCTACTCTTCTCTATTTCGACCCTGCCTGGAACGCCCTCCTCGGCTCTGTGTGCCAGGCAGGCAGGTTTCCCCCAGCCAAATCCCTCATGGAAACTCGCTCCTCCCACAAGGCCCGCAAATGTTAACCAGTGTCACAGCGCTGCTGTCGTCACATCATAAAACCGAAAACGCACACATGCTCTAAGTTAGCACCATCCTCCGGGTCTCAAAGCGCACGATTGCCCTGTTTGGCTGTTGGGATCGTAAGGTCCTTGCAGCAGGAGTAATGTTCTGTACAGCCACATAAGTGTGTCCGCGGGTGTGAACACCGCACGTGAACACAAACACACACCTTTATATAGATAACGCATTTTCTATTCCTTTTGCTTGCTGTTTCTACAAATATACACCAGAGCATCTCTATATTTAAAGAAAAAGCATTTACAGACTTGATTCCCTATGTTGCTTTTTTTTATTTTAAATCTGGGATTAAATTTGCCAAGTTTGCAAAGGTTACTTGAGAACACAGACTCATACTCAAACACTGAATGAAACACTTCTGAACTCTTATGGGTGTTCAAAGTTTCATGGTTTGGATCCATATCAAGTAAAATCAAATGTCAGCTAATTACTTTAACTCTTGTCTGGATCAAATGTATTTAAGCCATATTGCTGAAGCGGTTTTAAGTGAATTGTTATGACTATTTGAAATCACAAGAGAATCAACAGTACAAAATGAGTCTAGCCTGTTCCCCACAAGAACACAAGTTGTTCTGTAAGCAAGAGAACTAAGAGCATTTGATTTCCTATGATCTTACTGTCTTTCAGCCCATACCACAACAACTGCTACTAATTTGTGCCTTTCTTGTATACCCACTTGTTAGGTGTCACAAACCTCTTTTGAACCTGGTGCTTCAGCTTACCACAAGAAGCTGGTATTTTTACTTCTGTAAAAAACAGGCTGAAATGGACAAATGAATCCAAACCCAATTGGAGAAATAGGAGTGCCTGGCACAGAAACAAGCAGTACAAAAAGTCATTCCCTAAACATCATTTCTTCAGAGGGCCAGGCTAACATGCTTATTATGTTCCTAATATCACTTGCTGTCTCATCATTTTGTCCCTTTTTGGCAGTCTTTGGTCTTTTGAACTCTTTGAAGTCAGAAACTGAGCTTCCTGGTACAATGGACACCTTAATGGCACTCTTGTCCTAACTGGGACTGGAGCCACATAAATGCAGGTCATTGGATTTTAGTTCAGATCTAGCAGGAATGTCTCCAAGACATGTAAGATTGTAAACACGAGGTATGCAGATGGGATCGGAGGAGGGAAGCAACTAAAAGATCACTTACTGCAGAAAAAGTAGATTTCATAATCCTGAATTCAATTAATGCTATAAAGATATCCCGTACATATCTCAATAAAACCAATTAAAATACACCCATGCTTGGCATATGGCCTCAGTGTACCAAAGAATTGAACAAAGAACACAGCTTTACAGAGACACCAATATTACATGGTATATCAATGTACTAACACTGGAAGACTGCAAGGTCATTATAGTTAAAAACCATCTGATGGGCTATGAACAGAAGCTGGCCAAGAAAAATACCTATTTTTCATCACAGCTTTGTAAAAGCAAAAGTAAGTTTTGGACAGAAAACTTCAATAACAAAAAAAAAAAAAAGGAAAAAATTGACCAGCTTGACTCTAGTCATTGTCTTTAAGAGAATTAAGAGATTCAAGGTCAAAGGGGATTTTTATGAACAATTAGCCCAATGCCCTGTACAAAGAAGCCACAGAACTTGTGCTTTACTAAAACATATCATTTAAGAAATCATTCAATCTTGATTTTTAAATTGTCAGCGGTAAGGAAACCACCACAACCTTTGTTAAGATATCATAGGGGCTAATCACTCTCACTGTTGAAAATCTGCAGTGGAATTTTGAACTTCAAATAGCAACCACTGGACCTTTTTATATCTTTGCATGCCAGATTGTTAACAGTTTTTCAATGTTTTTTTCCCCAATGCAGACACTCTGATCAGGTCAAGTCTTAGCCTTCTCATGGGCAAGATAAACAGAGCAAGATTCCAGAATGTCTCACCGCAAGGCAAAGTATCCAGTCCTTTGATCAATCTCTTACCATTTTATCAACAGGCTTATGGACACCAAAAAAAAGAGCTCAGCAATGGAAAAGTGATTGTACTAGTGCCAAATACAGAAGTGATAAAACTTCTCTACTTTTCCTAGATATTACTCTCCCAAAACATTCGTGAGTTCTGTAAGTTTTTTGACCACAAAGACACAGTTTCCCAAGTACTACATTGCTCTGGGTAGGAAGCAGCCATTTTTTGGAGTTACACAGGAGTTCACCCAGTGCTATCTTTCCCAGGAGGCTGGGCCTTAACCACTTGTGATCATCTTCTCTGAAGTTGTCCACAACCCAGAAAACCTATATCTTCCACTCTTCTTCTGAAGATAAACTAACCATAGGGTGGCATTTCACTTCAATGAGTTTGGTATAAATCTCACCAAATTCATGCTCATAAGGGAACAATTTTGCCTGCTTATTATGAAACCATTTCTTCACTTCCATTGGAGGCCTTAATTATATTTTCAGTATCATAATTTTATGCTTAAACTACTCTCATTTGTCAGCTCGGTTCATTCTCTCATTATTGATATAATGTCCTTCTGATTATTCTAGTCTAGGCCTCAGAAGACTTCTCTTCATTCCATCTATAGCAAAAGACAGTGGACTTTTATTCCATTTCCAAATCAAAACATTTTAATTTTGCTACATGGCTATCCAGCTGAATACTTTCAGAATTTTCTGTACTTTCAGAATTTTCTGTACTGTTTTCCCTACCATCATGGCAGGGAGAATCACTGTGAAGATCAGTTTGATATCATTCTCCTTCAGGACCCTGGCAGGTCTCAAGAAATCACCTACATGTTGAGATATTTTGCAATATTTAGGAACTACAGGCACTATCAGCATTGCATACTGACTACAAAATTCAGAAGCCTACTTTATGAATAAAATGACACATGTGCTGGTTTCAGGATGCCTTGGTTTCTTAGATATTTTGAGAACATTACTGGCTTTCTTTCCAGCTGGGCTGAACTATCAGTCACAGAGGTATCTTAGCCATCTTTCTTCATTCAGCCATCTGGAGCTTTTAAAGGCATCTCTCATAGTTTACTGTCTGGATACGTGCTATCAACTGGAAATATTTAAATCCCTTTGTCCTCTTCTGTCTGCTTTTCACAACCTACCAGTCCTCCCCTGCCTTCAACTCTACTGAATACTGCTTCCTCCTTCTACTTCTGATGTGAATCCTCCTCCACAACATCTCTCTGTTCAGTTCCTTAGGATACATTTCCTCTCTCCCTGAAAATGGAGCAGCAATGCTTCCTCAGTCTGGTTGCCCAGACCTCTTCCATTTCCCCAGTGTTCCCCAGTAATGGTACTCATCCTTCCAGTCCACAAATGTCAACAACTGCGCTGTCAACAACTTATGTTTTATGCACAGGATGTCCTTTCTGGCTACCGGATGGAAAAAAAAATATGGAACATCTGTTGCAGGTCACAAACACCATATTATCACCTGCCATCCTAAAAGTCAAGTACAGAAATAGACACAGAGAGGAAAATGTCCCACTCCCTGTTCAAATGTCCTAGGAAATACTAGCTTTTATTGCTGTTTGCTGTTCGCAGCTTCACTGGTTTTATCCTAGGTCTTCCTGCTGTCGCTGACAGAGAATATTTCAACACTCACACTTGAAACACTGGGGATAAAAGGTCCAAGCATCACAGCCACAAAATGCACGCAGAGAAAAAAAAAAGTTAAAATAAAATATGCTAAAAAAGCCTTCTTCCCTTGTGTTCATTCATACAGGCCAGCTACATAGCCTGTTCAGAAAAAAAACCCCACAAACCAACAAGCAAGCCTTAGAAACCAACTGGTTCACAAATACCACTCACAGGTCTTCTATCTTGAAGCCTAGCCCCTCCAAATACTTACATTTGGTGTTCAAAAGTCTTACATGATCATGGAAACATAGAATTTCCTTGGTTGGAAGGGACCTTTCAGAACATCTAGTCCAACCATCAACCTAACAACTGACAAAAAACATCACTAAACCGTATCTCTAAGCACTATGTCTACCTGTCTTTTAAATACCACCAGGCATGGTGACTCAACCACTTCCCTGGGCAGCCTGTAAAAAATTTCAGTGTAAAAGTTTCTCCTAATATCCAATCTAAACCTCCCCTGGCACAACTTGAGGCTGCTTCCTCTTGTCCTATCCCATGTGACTTGGGAGAAGAGACCGACCCCAACCTCACTACAACCTCCTTTCAGGTAGTTACAGAGAGCAACGATGCATGTTCATGTGCACGTTGCCAATCCCACTTCTGAGTTTTAATTTGTAGGCCAATACATTTCAGCTATAGGAAAAAATTGCATTACACCAACAAATGGACCGGCCATTTCCTTTAATCCATTCAAGTCGTTGGTTTGTAAAGTGGCTGCTTCAGCTGTTATCACACTGAGAAGAGTCTCTCCAAGACGACCTCTGTTCCATCTGCTTATGAGTTGCTAGAACAATGCTTTTCTAGGAACCCTGTAGTCTAGCAGTACCGAAACATGGCCAATACATGCCCATCGCTGTACTGTTTGCACAGCTGTGAGCAGTTTTGTCTACTCCAAATCTTAAAATTCTTTATCTTATCTGGAATCTTCAGTCTCTGTAAAAATATCCATCACATAAGCTTTAAATAAACTTCCATCAGGTAGTTTTATGACTTAGGGTACTTTATAAGCCCCAGATAATTTGATTAAATGCCAGTAGCTTAATGTATAGTAACCTCAAGAAACTCCAACCATAAAATCCAAGAGGATTTTTAACATGCAATACTTTTGAAGAATAACTGGTCTTCCAATTTCTCTTATTTAGATTTTAAATCAATTACTCTTTCAGCTTTTTACACGTCTATAGAGTAAAATGTAGAAATCCCTCAAAGCCACTACTTAAAAAGAAGAAAATAATCACACCTGAGATTCTGAGTTGTTCCCCAAACCCCAGCAATTCGAACATGGAGTCAAAGCATCACAAACCATTTACCTTTGGCAAAAGCACAGATTAGTTATATCCAATGAAAACTCCACAAATCAATTGACGGAGCAGAGGCCAGAACCCCAGTCTGCTCCACCCCTTGGATCTACCCCAGCGCCCATCTCTCCTGCAGTGGCAGGGCTCTTTTGCCTTAGTGGCACAGCGGCCTGGTTTCATCAAAGGGACCGTCTACAGCTCCCTGCCCCCAGGCCACCACTCTGTCACTCACCAGTCACAGCTCTCTTGCAGACAGGGAAGTACAGAAGAGTGTATCAGCCGCCTAGATGCTCAGCACAGGGACCCCTGTGCCCGCACATAGTCAACCTTAAACCACCTACAGCAGGAACTGGGAATTTTCAAAACCAGCCACTGTATCCTCCCAAACAGGCTTTTGAAAATCACATCTCCTGTATCTCACCTATGTATGAGGCGCAGGAGCTCCTTCTAGGCTTTGTAATAGGAAGAAGGAAGCAGGGAAGACAGTATATGACAACCCCCACGTTCCACAGCTTATTTCAAGTAGGAAGTTTATTTGCCTTCCATTGAAAACAAACTAGCAAGCATGAGCAGACGTTCAAACGGCCTGGTAGTTCCACTTCTAATACAGAAGAAATAGTCGTGCTGCTTGCAGAGACTCACTATACCTTGGTGTTAATGTGTAAGCTGTGAAGAGAAACAAAAATAAGAACCAAACATGCCTCTACTTTCCTGATGGCACCACCCTGGCTCGGAGGCCTGGTCAGTGGAGTCCACAAGACAGTGTATTTTCACCTCTCAGGTGGTTAAAAGACACTTGGACATAAGTCTCAGACCTTTCCGTTTCAGGTTCCCATGCTATAGTCGTCCAGAAAGGCACAGGCTGTCACAGCGAATTTCTTAACTGCAAAATTGCACAGAAATGCACAGGAGTGCATTTCCCCATGTGCATATTCTGTGTGCCGCTATCTGGTGGCACATTCAACAGCAAACTTCATCCAGCATATCGTTGCTGCACACCAACATCTGGGACACAAATCCTATTGGAACAAAGTCCCAGGCATTTAAACAAATTCATTTTTTTCCAAGCCTTTTAATATCTAGAATATTTTAGCTAGCTGCTGTGAATAAGATTCATCTCTAGCACACAGGTGAATAAACAGAGATTTAATTTTTTCCCCTTTGATGGCATGTTTACTTTGTCTTCTATTGTAAGTTATAACTTTTCCAAGCACTGAAAACTGCGGGGATCCAACATAGAGGTGCTCCAACAAAAACACAGTTCCAAACCCAGATCCACCCAAACTGCTGAAGACAAAACATTATTGGAAGCACTAAAGCTAAAAAGGTGAAGATCCAGAACACTCTGCTTAAGACACAAAGTACAATGACATAAAAGAAGACTTTATGTATGATGCATGATATTTCACTTTGCCTTTTCATACTTTTACTGAACAATTCCTAAAAAGGTAGAAAAGATTGAGGAACAGAAAAAAAAGTCATTAGAGAAGGAGCTCAAGTCTTTCTTTTCACTTCCTGGAAGATAAAGTGATAGATATCAGACCTCGACTCTGAAGTTAGATGATTCATACAGCAACTCAAACAGAAATAAACAGAGGCAAAGGCTACATAGTTATTTTAATTGTTATATTAGGCACCACTAAACTAATGACTACATGCTTAACTATTGTTTACTATCACATTTTATTGTACAGCAGGAACTGGCATGTAAAGGAAATGCCAAACAAATAAATATTTGACACTGATTGTAAATCTGTTACAGTGAAGAACATGCCTTATTTCTCCAGTTTATAAAGTGGTGAACACACTGGTCAGTGTTTCATAAACACCAAACTTCTGAAATGTTGAACAGCATGTAAGTGGAGCTTTTAGCTTTTTTTTTTTTTTAACTAAACTGAAAGGTACAGAAAGTGATACCCTCTAAGAATGAAGAAATGTAAGGTTTAGATAGTTGGGAATAGTCTGGAAGATTTAATGGCCTCAGACATAAGGTGCTGAGTAGGAAATTTTAAAGTGTATGTAAGGTTATATTCACAGTATCTTAAGTTCTGTAGAAGAAATGTTGTACAGGTTCCTCACACGGAGCAAAAGCTAGTTCTGAGCAAAGCTTCAGTGGGGGTCTGTACAAACAGACTCGCCAGATGTCCAAGCCTGATGGAGGCAACCTGGGTTTCAGGTTAGGCATTAGGTTGAGAATGAAGCTTGGACCACACAGAAGTAAAATTGCCCCCCACACTATTGCAGAGGATGAGGCTGGTAATCTCCAGCTAGACAGAACAAGTCTGTAGAGAAACTCATTTTGTGTAGATGCAGCGCTGCATTTCCTCAGCTACAGCAGCTGACAGAGAATAGTTAATTATTCTGGTTGCGCTAGAAAACCAATAGCTCTTACAAGGTCCCAGGTGGGGTATGAGGTCTGAATCCATTTCAACTCTTTTGAAGCACTAGGCAGAGAGCAGATACAGTTTTCTCCTTGACCAGGAAGGAAATTCAAAGCCAGATGGAAGCTCTCGTTACTCTAACAGTTAACCAGTTTCAGTAAGTCCAGGACTCCAAGTGGCATCACCACACTCCTGAACAGGTAAAGGAAGGCACAACCATTTCAAGCCCCAACTGGATAAATCCTCAACTAACCTGGTCTGGCCTCAGACCTGACCCTACTTTAAGCAGGATACTGTTAAGGGAGGTCCAATCTCCTGCTTGGGAGGTCTCTTCCAGACTGACTTTTCCTGTGGTCCTATGACCTGTGTCTGAATTACCATATTCCACTTCTTGCTTGAAGCAGGAAGCAGCTTGAGCTACATGATATGCTACACGTTTCTGATGGAGGAGGAACAGGTAACAAAGCACACAGGGATATGGAAAGTTTTCTGGATGTCCGGATATATTCCATTTCACAGGAGATCCCTTGGAGGGAGGAAACAAGTATCAATGAAATGGAAACAAAACATTTTGGAAATGTTCTGCAATTGCAAGTAAGGGAACCTGAAGGATATTCGACCCCTGGTATCAATACAGGCTGGGGGATGGAGGGATTTGGAGCAGCCCTGAGGAGAAGGACTTTGGGGGTACTGGTGCATGAAAAGCTGGGCTTGAGCTGGTAGCACGCGCTCACAGATTAGAAAGCCAACCATATCCTGGTCTGTGTCTTAAGAGAGAAAAGTTCACCAGAGGAAAAGACCTATAGGAAGCAATACAGCTCAGATCAAACCAGATGAAATTCAGGAAAGCACAAGACGACATCCACCATTGGCCAAAAAACCTGAAAGTTCCTCCCAGATATATCTTTCTTTTGAAAAGAGCAGAAATGTTCCAGAAGGACGGGTGGCAATTTCCTGCTTCGTGCAAGCAGAGGACCTCCCCACAAGCACAAGCCACCCTGCCCTACTGTGGTTTCATTATCACACTCCTAAAATGAGAATCTGGATACAGATACCCACCTTGTATTACTGAGTCTGAGGAGAAAGGGCTGTACTTTCAAATGCTGAAAATCCTACCCACAGCCCTTCATTCCAGGAGGTGACTCTGATAAGAGATGATGGGGCAGTATTCTGCATCAGACAACCTTTAGTGTCTCACAGAAGTACAGCAACTCTATGGCCTACAAAGCTCACTTACAAGACTAGCATGTTAGTACTGGTGGACTTCCAGCCCTCCCAACAAATTCTTCCTTGGCCATCAGCTAACAGAATATAAAAATGGCATTCCCAGGAAACATTGGTATTGGAGAAATCTGGTATGTCTGACATGAGCATTTAAATAAATTTATCTAGAGTTTCTTTAATAAGGTGGGATCTTTTTGTATTAATAGAGAGCACTACCTTAGTGTGCTTATTATGGGGCAATTCAAAATTAGATTAACTTTTAAGACAACAACCAGGTAACTGCTGATCAAAAATTAGCAGTTGACAACATACCTGTGAGTCTTGAACTAGCTACATTTCCAGTGTACAAGCACAGGATACATGGATAACTCAGATAATGTGATTGTTTTAAACTTTGCTAGGGCCAAATTTGCCAAGCTTAAATTACTTGTTGGCATAGTTGACTGGAAACAAAAATTAGACACTGGGAAGAGTTAAAATTGGTAATTATTTAAGGATATTCTACTTCATGAATAACAAGACCTAGTACCACAAATACCAAAACAAAAATGTAGGGCAAAAAAGACCATTCTGACTAGAAAAAAAATAATTAATTATATGAAAGTGGTATCAAAGAACAGCTTCAAAGGATGGAAAAAGAAGACATAAATAGCAAATAGTGTAATTTAAAAAAATGAGATAATTGACAAATAACCTAAAGGGATCCAAAAAACTCAACCCAAAAAACCAACCCCACCCCTTTAAGCCCTCAAATCCCCAAACTCAACAGCAAATAGAGACCAAAATAACAAACCATATTTCTAACACTTAAAATAACAGACAGAGAGAAAGCAAAAGAGCCTAACAGTTACACCTCGTGTTTGGAATAAAGCAGGATGTATCCACCCAATGTGATAACACAGCTGTAAGCAAAACTTTGCCATCCATAGAAAAGGAAGCAATGCAAGACCATTTGCCAAAGAGAAAAAAATTAAACTATCACTGCCAGTCAATGGCAGTTCTGGTACAGTTCTTAGTGATAAATATTTGTGGATAGTTTTGCAGAGGAAGGACCGTGTAGTACAGCCTTGTCACAACTGTGGTGTTTAACTCAGTCTGCTAATTCATATCATGATTACAGCTCTCATTACTAAATTTTTAACTCGAAGTAGCTAACTGGAAGAAAGAAAACATTTCTTCCCACTGGAAGCAGATGATAGGAGCTTTCCGTAAAGACAGGCAAAAGCTCTTTAAGAATTGGACTATTAGGAAAGCCCATGGAGAGCCCCAAAAGCATCATCTGAATAAAGAAAATCATAGCCATACTGTCATTTAACAACAGCCACCTAAAAATCAGCAGTACTAAGCGTGCTCTCATACATGTATCTCTAAATCTTCATTTACATAACTATCTACAAAAAAGCACCTTGGTATGGACAGGTCTGGGCTCTAAAATGAGAAGTGAAAATGACTGAGAACAAAATTTAATTGCATATATGAGTGCAAGCACATGCACCTTGAAAACTGCATGCAAATGATCCCCTAATACACCTGTTTTCTTCACACAGTTATTTTGCAGGAAGAATGCAAAATATTTAAATGCATCTCTCACTAAGTATCCCAAATTTACTTGAGTTTGTAATTCCTTAAAATTTTGGGGAGACATTTTTAACACATAAAGCTGCAGCTAAGAATCATAAGCACATTTTCATCATTTTCATCTTTATGACCAGTGGCAATTTTTTAGGAAGTTACGATGCTTACTTTTGCCTCTGAAAAAAAAATCATTAAACACATAGCTACTTAAGCTGAAACCTTGAGTTGCTCTATGGTGTTGGTTTTTTGTTTGTTTATTTTTATTATTTTCTGACATTGTGAAGCATACAGAAAACAGGCTTTCCTAATCTGAAGTATAGAACCATTTTAGGAAAAAATGGAATAAGTGATGCATTTAGAATATTCTCCAAACTACAGCTCCTCTGCAAAACAGGACTGAAAAAACAACATTGTGGCATTCCACACTTGTGCCTCAAGGACTTCCAGAACAAAGTTTGCTCAAGTTATGAGCTGCACACATGTAAATGTGTACATCCGCACATATACACATGTATACATACTCCCTGCCAAAACCAGCCTTACAAAACAACTAATTAAATCATGGCATGGAAGGTGCTTGTATCTCCCTCAAATATTTTGTATTCACTATGCTTTCTATTAAACCACTTAAAAAACATGGCCTTCATAATTAAAAGGAGATGTAAATGAAGGCAGAATTTAGGTTTCCAGTGCGATTTTATTTCATTACTCTTTAAATATACAGGCTGCAATCTAAAGCATTTTTTGTCACAATGCTGGCTTTGCAAAGTCAATGAGACAAACAAGCACCTTTTAACTCTGAAGCAAGAATGATAGAGAATGCATGCAAGATAGTCCTAGAGAAAAGACTTTATCTTATAAAAGATTTTTTTTATATTTTCTAGATTATTTTATCTATTTTTTTAATTCAAAATATAACCACCATTTCTCAATGTAGTACTATTAAGTGTTGCCTAAACGCTCATTTTCAGCAACTAATATTGCAACCATCCAGATACAGCACGATCCTAAACGTGAGGCAGTTCCTAATTTTGGTGTCCTCTTATGCCCAGTAAGTAACATCAGAGCCTCCTTACAGTCGGGGTGATGGCAAAAGACAGGACGGTCCAACTCACTAAGATCAAGAAGTGGCATCACCTCCATGAAGTGAGAGGGATGGGAGCATCAAGCCCTGTAGGTACAGGGACCACCAGCGCCTCCATGTGGAGCTGTAAACTCCTGGCTTACCATGGCTGCCCTCAGGCTGGTAATCACAGGCAGCCAGTGAGGGTAATCCTGTGATTACAGCCAACCCTTTACAGGAGACCTGCCTCTAACTACACACTCTTTCCACCTGAGCAGGAGTGGTGGCCCATGTGACTCTGACCCTGAACTTGGGGCACACCAAAATACAAGGTGCTGTTAACTTTGTGGCTGTTTTCCTTTAAAAAAACCTTGTCTTACATCTGCCTGAACATAAAATGAAACAGGTAACTATCTGATCAAGATAAAAGATAAAGTGGAATATTTAGAATCACCACCAAAAACGCAGGAGAGATAATCACGTGTGATTATCAGACTTGGCTATTTCATTTGCAGCCAGAGGAGAGGACTGGATCTTGGAAACAGCTTCCCTTTCTCTGTAAACTTTCTGTAGGATGGATTCATGATGCAGTGCAGTCAGGTCAGACTAGGACTCTGGCAAAAAGATATAAAATATCCTGCAAAGAAGGAACGAAAGGGGAGGGGGAAGAGGGAGATATATATATAATAGTACCTTCCTATGCCCATTCTCTCCTCCTACACTCCTCGTATATCACCATTCCCCATGGAGCTATTAAACTCAGCATATAGCCCCTTACGATTACTATAACCATCTGATTTTTATAACCTCCCACTCCAGGCTTTCATTAACCCCAGACTCACTTGATGCCAAGTCTTCCTTCCTGGAGCACCAAGGCTATGTGTGGAGTCCAGCTGGCGAGTCAGGGAGACGTCGTAAATTGGAAGAGTGTGCTGGAGCTACTTAAAGTTGTGGTGAACCAGAGGAAAAGGACCAATTGCACAGAAGATTAGGAAACGGATATAAGGTGTTAAAATATCCATCAAGAGCCTAATTTATGAAATGATATCCAGAGCACAACAAAATCTGACACTAAAGATATCTACACAAACCAAAATCATTCATCCAGAACTGGTTCTGCACAGAGTCACCCTTAGAAGCAGACCCCAAACAGCCACCCTGCACCTATCGTCCCACATTTCCTGACTTCTGGGAGTGCAGCACAGTCAGAAAGCAGCAGATTTCTCAGTCTTGTTGATGTTCCTCTAATTTCAGAGCTGCCAGACTTTAATTGCTTTTCCGCAACAACCTCACGTGACATGCTTTGGCTGGGAACATATTTTTATAGACAGTTATAGCTCCCTCTCTCCAAATGGAAGCACTGACAGGTTTCTAACTCCAGAAATATTAGCAGGAGCCGTAACAACATGAATCTAGTTGAAAACGTAACCTGTGACCCGAAAAGTAATTTTTAACGCTTTGTGTTTCAGTATTTTGTGTGCCTTCGTAGGGTTAGTTACATGTAAAAATTAGAAACTGAAAAAGAATCCGAGGTGCCAAAAATGCACAGATTTCCCTCACACTCCACTATGGTCCCTGTTGAACAGCTGCCTCCTCCATCTCCAAAGATGGAGAGAAAAGCATAATTGTCCATATACCTGCATGAAAACATTGTGCTATGCTTAGCTCCGCTTTGTTGCAAGCGCTGTGAAACACATTCATTTTAATTTAGCTTTTAAAAATTACCTAATTCATATCTGGACAAACATACAGAAGGCTGCATGAACACATTACGCTTCCTCTTCACAGCTCTGCAGCAACCTATTTATCTGCAGACAGGTCTAACAGGGGACAACCAGCTTCTGACGAAGTTGACTCAAAGGCAAACTCACTCACATGCAAAATGATCTGGTTACACAATCTCACTCCCTTACAAAATGAACAGAGCCATGAACTCTGCCTCATTGGAAGTCAAATAAAATCACCACAAATGCTTGACTCTTCAAACAGCAACTAATCTGCCAATTTAATAACGATTGTGAAAAAAGGGAGTTGATTAGAAAAAATATATAAAGTAGAAGGGAATTTCATGTGTCAACCTGTACTTCCACACCACTTTGTATGATGACTTTCCACATACAGGCTAAGCATTCTGTTCCCTAACTGTATAGCTCTTCATCTGAATCTTCCAAATAATTCAAAATCCCCTGGTACAAAATGGTCCTCCTCATTTGCAGGGATGTACAGAAAATAAAATCCCACTTCACGGAACGCCTTGCTGTCTCCAAATCAGTCTCATTCCCATGAATAATAAAGTAGGAATATACATTTCAAAGATAAGCCAAGTTCTGGTGCTTCCCACCTGCCAAGAGTCGTCAGGCCAGGAGCAGGAACCGGGCACTTGGGGACCAGCATCTCCAGGGCTTCCCGCTACTCACACCCTTCCATAGTGTTTAGTGGGCTAAGGGGAAGCCCCCAGTGATGAGCAATGAAGCACACCAGTCTGCTCTTCCCACAGTGCCTGGGAAGTTACCGGGGCAGCCAAAGTCCTGACAGCACTGAAACGTGGCAGTAAAGTGAGAGACCCAGAGCTCAGGAGATGCAGCAACCACCACTCCCAGCTTCAGCCTCTGCAGCATCTTTCCTGGCTAACAAAATACTGTGCCAGGGAAGCCCACCAGTCTACGAAGGACTTATAAATATGCTACTGGTTTCTGCATTGATTCCAAGACGGTCCAGACTTGGTTCCATGTAATGACTTGCTGACTGGTAATATTTCTATGCACCCACCTTTTATTTTACGACTAACAATCTTCCTGCTATTGTATTCAGTAGTGACAGAGTCTCCCTGGCTCACTGGACGCAGACAAGCTACAACAGAGCACATGTACATACATACACAGTGCAGTATTTTAGATTCAGCTTACTTTTTAATCATATCCATTAAATTTGACTTTGTTTTACACCCTTTTTTTTCTCAGCATAAGATAAAATATAAAATAGAAGAATACTGATTTACAATCAGAAGAAACTTTAAGTAGTACTATATAAATAGTTTTAGAGCTAAAACAGCACATTGGGAAACATAAATGAAGAAGTTACTTCCGATATACTTTACTGCTTAACTTACTGGTTGAAGAATGAAGAACATGCATTTAACAATACATAGAAAATCAGTGGGAAAAATAATTACCATCTCCTTTTAAAAACTGTCTGAACTCTCTGTTTCCTTAAGGAAACACAGTCTTGCCAGCCTTAATTATAGTTTCCTCCAACTGTAACATTCATGGGTCTTAAATCCTTTACTTAGTTTTATTGCCAGTAATTAGAGAGTGTATGGTTTCTGTCCAAAAGATGGAAATGTTTTAAAATATTAAGAACTTTGTCAAGAAAATTAAGTACTTTGGTATTGCTAAATGACCATTTCACTCTTCCCCCTCTACTTCCCCCCACCCTATTTTGCTGAATTAATTTTGGAACCTAACATGTATCGTGCTTGGATTTGTCCCAGACAAATGAACTTGAAATCGTTATTTATCATTTACGATGTCTTTTCTAAACACATTTGGCAACCAAATCCCAGCCAGATCCCTTTCTACCAAAGAGTTTGTTTGAGCAAGCAGGGCTTTAGGCACCAGGAAAACAATTTGTACCAAGAGTCAGAGTACTAAATCTGAACTTTCCGTCTTAAATATATTCTGCAAAAGTAAGTGTAATTTCAGTATATAAGTAAGTTACAAAATATATGACTAAAATGGGTGGGCAGTATTTTGATCATTGCAGGCTAGAAACAAAACATAGGTTAAACAGCCTTGTTAAGAAGTGGAGTGGGCATACATACCACAAAACATATGCCTTAGCCATCTTCTGTTGTATCAGTCAACTCACAACACGTGCTTTGCATCCAAGTATCATTAAGGGAACACAAACAAACAGCGCACAGCAAAGCAATGCTGTAAAACGGGACGTAGGCTCTGCAGTGTTATATCACTTATAAACCAAAATCCTTGAACTAGAAACTGTACTACAGCCACTGCTGCCTCAGGAAGCTGCGGTTTGCTGCTTGGAACGCTTCATTCATGTACTATTTTTAGGAATGTGGACATCTAAATAAAATTTTGTAGGCACACAAAGTTATCTAAGGGTAAAAGTTAGTTTATCATATTAAAAGACACAAGAGATGAGGAATACAGAAGAAGATGTGGCTACTGAGGCAGTCTTTTTGCAGAATGTGGTGATTAGGGGAAAAAGAAAGAAAGAATTGTCGTAACTCTTTCAGTCCAAGTGGTGGTCTTAGATGTCTGCACCGCCACAAGGCTCTGAAGGGGGTCTCAGATAAAGAGATGGTAGTTTCAACACCTCTTCTTTTCAAGAATGGATTTCTTCCCCATAAAAAGCTGGAGGAGATGCAAGAAGTGCTTTTCGTTGGTAATGAGTAGGCTGAAGTGTTTTTCTGGGTTCATCCAGCTGACTGTGATCAAGCTGGTATCTCCCTTTCCCTTTCTATTTAAACATGAATGTGGTCTTTCTCACAGCTTTGTTCCTACTGATGGCACATATACCACTAGAGTTTGCTGAAGGGACAAAGACCTTGAAGGCCTTCAACTGATCCATCAGAAAACTCTCTGTTGAACCACCATCAGCTTACCCTTTTCCTTTCCTCATAGAAGTTCCAGCTGAATGCTGTCTTACCAGGTCCTCCTGCAGCTCCTGTACAACCACCTAGCGTGGCATGGGCCCCTGTGGGAAGGCCTACATTCTCAAATTATGTGCAGAGAGAATCAGGAACGCCTCAGTTAGGAACTGAGATACTCAAGTATTTACATGCCCAAGTATCTGATTAAATATGTTCTGTAGCAGAGAAGCACATCACATCAACTTTTTATCCCAGAGGGTCACAAGCTGGTCTTCTCTGAGGGCACCTAGGAACATTAAGGGCATGCAGAAGGAGTTTCAACTAGTCTGCAAGGAGATTTGCATGCAACACAGTTTTACAGGGGGAGAACACCTATGGGGAGGTATAGACAAGAAAAGGTTCAAAAAGGAAAATGAGTCCATCACATTCACACCATTTTATGCTATTCTACCTCTTTTATCAGAGGAAAAATTACCACAAACAACTGTATTCCAGGCCAGGACGCATTTGACTTGAGCTCTTTACTTCATTTCTTTATGGTACAAGATGCACATTACCAAGGAGAAGCAGAGATACAGCAACAAGGAAGCTTAGGTTATATTTCAGCAGAGAAATTCTTTATGCTGCAGCTAGGTTCCCCATCTTTATTTGTAGTTGACAGTAAAATGGTAACTAGTTTTGAGTAGTAAGATGCTTAAAATCATTCATACTACCATCCCCCTGTTCCTTTTCCTTGTCTCCATAGCCCAAGTTTGGTTGTCAGAAAGGCTGCAGGTTATACATTTAGACGCTGCACTGAGCCAGGGGAACATTTGCCAGCATTCAGCTGATTTAGTCATTTAAGTTATAGGAATTTTATATACTTTAGGGACTGCCTTTCTGCTGTTTGCATTTTAGCAACTCTGCCATTCCCACCCCCATCAATCCTGCTGTGTACAGGAAGTCACACTCCTTTTCTAACGATGGGATGTGTCTGTGTGCGTGCGTCTGTATCCAATGTTAAACCACTTCCTCAGGCTTCAAGGAAAGGTTCTTGGAGAAGGTGGTGTGCAGAGGAGTGGATGTAGAACAAAGCTCTCGTGGGAGAGGGAAGGAAAAATAAACACCAAGGTAACACCAGCAAGGGATACTCCTGTTTCATGGTGCTGGCTGATTTCAAGTCCCAGCTGTCTCAGAATTGACGACTGATTATTGGATAAATTCTCTATACTGTAAAAGTCCAGTCAATACTTTAAGAGATTCTTCAATTTTCTTCTGTTCTGACAGCCCGCAGTTCCCTGCTTTCCTCCTAGACGTCAGCTGCCAGTTCTGCAGGCTGCTGGGACAGACTGGCTCGTAAGATCCAGCTGGAAGTTAACGAGCTGAATCTGGCCCAGAGCCTTTTCCCTGGAGGAGGAGGGACACAAGGCAGCACAGCCCAGCCAGCCGCCCCTTGCACAGCTGGGCTGGGAGCATCGCCACCCCGCGCCACCACCGCCTCGCAGAAACACGAGCCCTGCAGTTTTCTTCAAGCCTGGAAGAAAGAAGAGCCAGCAGAACTGTGAGCTGCTGTTTATCAGAGGGGGAGAGGAGTCAGGAGCAGAAGAGGTCAGCCTCCAGCACAGCTCAAGGTTGTCCTGAGCTTCTGCTGCTGCTGTCTTCCCAAGGAGAAACCCCAAACTGACATCTAGTTCACATCCCCAGTGGTTAAGAACAGACCACCTTGGTACCATCCTGTGGTATGTTACCTGTAAAGTCCTCAAAACAGAAGACCAAAAAAACCACCACTTTTTGGAACCAGACCGGAAAGGCTGAAACTATTAACTGCAAATGTGCTAATCCCAAAGCTTTCCTCTCACTTAGCAGTAGGAATTGTCAGTTTGATGTACGTGAAGGGATAGATCACTCTTAGCAGGGCTTGGAGAAGTCTCTGAGGTTTTTCTTCCTTGCAGAGAAGATTCCCGTGGTGGCACTCAGCTGGAAAAGCAGGGAATCACCAGGCTCTCCCAGGCATGGAAAGTGTTACTGATGTCCCACTGGGCAGCTGTTACATCTCTGCCCATTCATCAGCTTTTCCTTAAAGTTTCCTGTGGCTCAGGAAATTTCCCTCCAAATGCCCTTTTCTGCGTACACTATCCGGCCGACAGAATTTAACGGGACATGCTGAAGTGGGATTTACAACAGGAAAAGTGAAGTTAGATATTCAGAAAACCTCTGAAAAGGTCACCTTTCATAAAGAGGAGTGATCATTTGGTCAATTTGTCTTCTTTAATCTCTCTATACCTGCTGGTAGGAATGTTTCAATAGGGTAATACAAAAGAGTTTGAGGAAAAGTACCTGTCCTTAGGAATTAATATAAATTTCAGAAAACACCAAGAAAAGAAAGCTAGGCAGCACTGCTGGGATAGGGGTGGCTCTTTCACTCTTATTCTTAGAGCCCTAAGCTTCTTTGAGAGTGGAAGCAGAATTTCAAATAACGTTAACACACACACGCTTGATCTCTGTAGCTGAACAGCTCCACCATTTGCCATCACAAAAAAAAAGAGAGCATTACTCAGTAAGATTCAAGGGAACCAAAAAAAAAAAAAAAGGGCAGAGATCAGCCCAGACTGACATCAACTCCTACTGTAATCCCCCAAATCACTTCTTTCTCAAATTTCCCCTCTCTCAAATAAAGACGACGATTAAATAAAAATGCATTTATTAAAATAGGGAGGTAGCTGAATATATGATTTTTAGTAAAACAGTTTGGAGATTCTGAAAACGATACTGTAACAGTTTAGTCCTTGATCTGTTTACACTAAGGATGAGACTCATCTCCTGGCTGCTGCTCTTGCAGACATGTGTGATCTCAAAAGATCATGTGTCAAAACAAACAAATAAAAATTCATGCAAAAGTGAAAAAGCTCATCCAAATGTATCTAAGCGTCTTTGGCAACACTAGGTACAAATATATGAGAGAACAGACCAGTTTTTGCTAAACTGATGCATCAACTTCTGACGATATTCAGAAAGTGCACAAATGTAAGATTCTGGCATACAGCTGGGGAAAAAAATAAAGTTAATCTTTATAAACCACAAAATAACATCTGCTTACAAATGTGGTGCAGTTTCAAGTATGTTCTTGTGAGATCTCCCATCTTTACGTACTTACTGTGCATAACATTTTCACAGACTAAGAACAGAACCTTTCTGAAGAAGACACAATCATGGAGAGACGAGGCTGAATTCTGCTCAGCTCCACTTGTAGTGACAGGAATCCATCACCAGCTTAATCCAACTCGCTAAGCAATTCTATGAAAACAGTTGCACCACAGCCATAAATGGAAAGTATATTGCTACTCCTTATTTTGAACGGTCTTAAAACCAGCCTTGTTTGACTAGATATTTAAAATCAGTTACAACTGTACAAATTTGGGTTTGTTTAAAAATGTTGAGTATGGAAAGTAACTTTCAAAGTGAAATGATGGGGGAGTCTAGACACTAAATGGTATCAAACAAGCATGCCTGGGACAATAAATCAAGCAAGCAAGCCATGTCCCAGAGACCAAGTGCTATTCTTTCGCTTGACATCGGAATAGCAAGAACCTGTTCTCTCCTTGCCAGCTGAAGCGACAGAGCAGAATACCCTAACCCTTCCCTGCCTACACCGAGTCTGCTCGAACAGTAATAGGCGTTTGTGGAACTGGAATAGAAACAAGAAAGGACAAGCACAAATGAGATAATCAATCTAATGAGGTGCTAGAAGTTACAAGACCACACATACCACTCTAAAAAGCCTACCTTAACATACAGGTGCACACAGGTCAAGTATTTTCACCTGCACACGGCCAGTAACTTTACCGTGAGAAAAATTACACACTCAGTTATAAGGAATCAGAGAATAAAATGGGAATTCTCTGTTGTCTTTTTAAATAAGACATAAATACCTTAGGAAAACAATATTTTTTTGCAGTAGAGAGGGAAAAAAAATTAAATACTCAAAAAAATTGAATTCAAATTCCTCACTAAAAAAAGATAAATTAATTTGCTGAACGTATTTTCAATAAATCCTTCGAACCCATGAAACGTGAGTCAGACCAACTCTTAAAACACTTTTAAAAAGCACTTTACAAACTTCCTTTGATCAACACCGGAGACATAAAACCCACCTACAAGGTCAGCTGTAGAGAATATCAAGAAAAGCAGAGGCCACACAGAAGCACTTGCCTACACAGACAAAACAAATACAATACATATAAGATTTCAACACATTTTCAGATCCTTTTGGAGTTGGCAGAAAATGCATATTCCCTTGAGTCCCATTGAAACTATAAACTTTACCCAGGTCTCAGCTTTGAGAATCTGTTGAAACAACTGTGTTTTCCGCAGTGTATTTTGTGTTGACTACAAATGTTGGGGAAAAAAAAAAAAACATGTACTTTTCCGTTTTGATTTTTTTTCCTCTTTGCTCTTTAAGTCAGTAAGTGAACATATGCAACAATACAAAGAACAAATTATAGCATACTGTGGGAACTTTAAAACAAACATATCACCACAAATATAAGTATTAGAGATAAAGATCAGTAACTACAATGCAAAGAAAAAAATACTTAGGAATTAAACAGAAGGCAGAAGCCAGTCAAGCACCAGTGCCAAAAAGCAAAACAATTTAAAAGCCAAACCACCTCTCCACCCTCTCACCAAAAAAGAGCCCAGGACAGTAACTATGCAAAGCCAGACAGGAACCAGAAGAAAACAATAAACTATTTACATACACAGAAAACTATGGAGAGGCTAATATTTCTGTGCAAGTGAACATACCAAGATTAGGAGCTTGGCAGGACATCCTCATGTGCTTTCTAGGCAATCCTGAAATTCAACCTACCATGGCAAGACTCTCCACAAACACTACTGCTGAAAAAGTTTCAGCTTTTAAGCTGCTTTAACAGAACTGGCGACAAGCAGATTTCTTGATTTGCTAATTGTTTCCATCAACTCATTGACAGTTGTGACAATAGGGGTGTCATCCATAGGAATTGTGTTAGCTTTGTGCACACAAAGATTTGAAGGATATATTGACTCCAACCTACTTTCGTGAAGTCAAGGTTTTGAAATACAGGAAAAAAGAACAGGAAAGGACTTGAGCAGGTTGTACAATGTAAAATACTTGTCATAATCCTTTTAAGTTCTCTCTTAAAAGTGTTTTTTCTACCGTAATCCCTTCTGCTATCATTCCGTAATGGAATGATGTTTCAAAAAATTCACTCCACCAGAACTTCCCAGACTGGATCCCACCTGGGGGGATTCTGAGTCTTGTCAAAGGTATTTCTTTTCACAAACTCACAATTTAAAGTGTTGTTGTGCTCAACTCCGTTGAAACAAATGCTCTGCTTTACTAAAGTTCGTAACAAACATGATTTAATTTCCACCACAGACATCCTGGATCATTCTCAAGTCTGAGCAAGTATGTCCTTGTAAGAAACTACAATATTCAGCAAGATAAGGATGAAATTCACCTCACCTAACTTCACCAGCTAAAACCTGGTTTTAGGTTTAGGATCCTGGTTTAAGGATTCACTCTTCAGCCAGCCCCTCGGGATAAGATAAATTGCCCTTTGGAGATTCTGGCCCTCTTTCACTGACTACAGAAGAACCTAAAAGCTAAGTGGGCAGAACATCCCTGCTGAGATGCCAGTTTCATTACACTGACCAATGGCTGGGTCAGACTGAATCTAACTTTCAGATGGCAAAAACTAAGTGAAATGGGTCCTTCTCAAAACTTTAAGCTATGACATTCTTATACTCCCTTTGTTGTAACAACCTCTGCAATGCAGGGGTGCTAACTTCTGGTGTGGGCAGACAGATGCTTGCCAGGAGTATCTGTTTTCTAGGTAGCAGCTCCAAAAATACATCATTTGCAGAGATTTGCTAAGAGATAGAATTGAGGCGCTGCAGTAAAATGCGGGTTATTTTGCCTTTTATTTCACAAAAGGTCTGAAAATATCTTTTTGCTGTACATTTGGCTGGAAATGATCACTCAATGCACATGGATTCATACCATCTCCTTGAGGTTGCCTCTAAGGATCTCTTTTATCACAGTTTATTTATTACATTTAGAACTCCTTAACCACATAAGAAAATTACTTTTTGGCTTAAATTTCAGTACAATTACCTTTCAGTGGTTGAATTTCCAGCTTTGAGATTTAAAGGGATTTTCTGGGGTTTAATGCTTTTTTGTACATATGTGCATTTAGCCTTACTGTACTGTTACGCTATAGGAAATGAGGCACTCGTACTTGGAGAACACCAGCTTCTTGTTAAATTCAATCAGCGGACAAACAACTGTGTCTTTGTCACAGAAGCCCAAGTTCAAATGCATAAGGATCAGATAATGAAGGAAAAAAAAAAATCTTGTATGACACAATATGCTTTCACTTTATTTAAGAAGTGAATGCACAAGTATCTAAATCAGATGCTCTGGAACCGAAGCAGTTTAAATGACTGCATTTTAAAGCCTAAAAGATGTTTAAGCAGTTGAATGTTGTAACAGCACACACCACATGGAAATTAAGTTAAAATCAGCCTCCATTCTGGCAGTTTTAAATGTAAAAAAAAAAAAAACACAAACCAAAAAACTAAACAAACACCAAAACCAAAAAACCCCAAATACTACACACACAAATAAATGCCCCTAAGCTGCATAAATATTTCCAAAATTTGGAGAAAGAGGGGTTAAAAGGAAAAGAATCAGAATTCATTTTCAGAAACAAATTACCATCTCAACATCCTTGTCTTTTATGTTCTGAATATGTAACAGGAAGCGGGAATTGTCAGAGGTATGTATAACTATGTCTATAGCTATAAAGCCAGCTAGCCTAATTCTTAGAGAACTTCTAGTTAGAACCTACTCAGATTACATGCAGATAATAAAAAGAATTAAGCTAGGAAGCTGAAGGGTTTTTTTTGCCCACACGTTATTTAAACATGAATCCAATTACTGAAGTTTCATGGAGCGGCTGTCTCACTCCATTCGGTTTCCCCTAAAACAAAGCTGATATAGCTGTATTGCGGTGGTGAACAATCCTGAATTAATGTGGGCAAATGAAATCCCTTCTACAATATTATTCTGCTGTGGGAGGGGGTGTGGAGGAATCCCTTTTAGCATAATAAAAATGATGGTGATATAATGAATAATTATTATGGGATTTTATAGCTGGAAGGCATGGTAGTTATTTCAAAGCTATTTGTAACCAACAGCCTTATAAAAAGCTAGAATGTATTACATATGTGCAGAAGGTAACTGTGAGCATGTATTAAATCCCAACATCTGAAATAACGAACGGATGTTTGTTTCTACAGTAACTACCTCTTTATCAAATGTGGGCTGATGAGCAACTAAATTAATTAATTATTAGTCTTTTAAGAAGTAAGAAATGAGGACTTACAAACAAACTGTTGTGAGATGAGAGCTGCCCTTTCCCTCTCTGACAGCTATATCATTCCCTTCCTTCCAGCAGTGATCTGGTTTTCTGTTGAAATGCATGGGTGGACAAGCCCTGGTAGATTAATTAGTCCCAGTCGCCATTTAAAAAAGGGCTGATGCCAAAGAGCAGAGCCCCCAAAAGGTGGTTTTGCCAACACTTAAAATTTGGGAGAATGGGATCCCAAATACCCAAGTTCTGAATTCCTGTGATAAATATAAAAGCAACAATGGGATTTCTTTCTTTTCTTCTTAAGAAAAAAAAGTCTGAAAAGGAAAAATAAATAGAAGAAGCGGTGTCTTAAGTTTGCTGCCAGTCTGTACAACAACCTTAAAATGCATGAACTCCTTTACAGACCATGAGAACTTTTAATTTTATGCTTTATCTCCCTTGCTTTATAGAAATATCAGAGATGAAGCGTGAATATCCGTGCAGAGTGTGGAAGTGGGAGATGCACCTGAACATGGGTCTGTTGCTTTGAACAGCAGAACTAACTGCTCTGACTGTCACTTTGAGGGGGTGACCTCAAAGGGGTTAGTAAAACAGCTCCTTTCAAAGTCAGTCTACTTTCTTAAGCAAACCTAAACAGTTCAAGGGATTAATAATTCAATATGAACAAAAATGAAGGAGAGTAATAGAAAGGTTGAAATGTATTAGTTTTTCCAAGTCTTGGAAAAGACCATTTTTGCATGCTTTTTTGTAAAATTTTGATTTGTGACACCTAGACAGAACTTAGAACTTCAACAGTATGAGTTAATTACCCTCACATACTTAAACACACACATTTACACACACTTCTCTGAACTGCACAAGTTGTTATAAGACATACAATGAAAATCTAGAAGATTAGATTCCTGCCTATTAAAAGATAGATCCACAGCCTTTCTTTTCTTCCAAAACATGCTTGTCTCATTAGGGTACACCTATGCAAATGTCCAGAATTCCCATCCCAGGGTCCCTCAATAGTTTCCATCCCCCCTCTTGCAGATGTCTCAGTGCTGCTCTGCAGTTCTGGCCCACACAGTGACAGACCCAGATTAGGTCTGGGTGGGGAAGCAGCACATCCCCTGACGCGCCATGTCAATTCATCTTTTGAATATCTCCAGGGATGGTGCCTCAACCACTTCCCTGGGCAGCCCATTCCAATGCCTGATAACCCTTTCAGTGAAAAAATTTTTCCTAACACCCAACCTGAACCTCCCCTGGCACAACCTGAGGCCATTTCCTCTTGTCCTATCACCTGTAACTTGGGAGAAGAGACCGACCCCCGCCTCTCTACAACCTCCTTTCAGGTAGTTGTAGAGAGCAATAAGGTCTCCCCTCAGCCTCCTCTTCTCTAGACTGAACAACCCCAGCTCCCTCAGCCTCTCCTCATAAGACTTATTCTCCAGACCCCGCCACCAGGTTCGTTGCCCTTCTCTGGACCCACTCCAGCACCTCAATGTCTTTTTTGTGGTAAGGGGCCCAAAACTGGACACAGTACTCGAGGTGAGGCCTCACCAGTGCCGAGTACAGGGGGACGATCACCTCTCGGGTCCTACTCACCATGCTGCTCCCCTTCCAACCTAGGCGATTCTATGATTCTATGTGATGTGGGTACAGACATTCCCCACCAGCCGGTGCCCATGGGGTGGAAGCGAAGGAGGGATTGCTACAGATTTTTTAACATGCTCCCCCCACAGCGATGTTGATACAGAGTCCAGTGATCTGATTTTCACTAAGAAAGGAGTGGCTAGGCCAGGCAATAAGCATGAAGTGTCACTGAGTTTGGAAATACTCCCAAGTGAAGCGTTATTTTGGGTTGGTTTTTTTTGGGGGGGGAGAGAGCAGGCAATCAGAGCACTTACATTATGTGGCCCTATGCTAGCTGCCCATTAGTACCTAACCACTAGTTTCTCCAAAATTACAATTTACAATATTTAGCCATGAAAAAAACTTCTAAGAACTAGTTATTAACACTTCTGTATAAAAAATTATCACTGATCCAGGAAGACTGCATCCTATACCTGTGTTTTCCTATATCTACTCTTTTAGTCTTTACTCTGAAAGAACATAAACTAAGGTATGCATCGAAACAGTTGTTTAAAACGCAAGTGATGTACTTGAAAAGCTGCTTGTTGTTCAAAATTAGTTTTTCCTCAAGAGCAGGGATATTGCATTTCAGTTTTCAGGAATTTAAAGGGAAAATGCAACCAACACTGATGCCTGCTTATTGTAACAATATAAACCGTAGTACTGTTGGCTTGAATCCATTAATGAATTAATCTTTGTCAGAAGAGTGTCTATAAAGAAGGTTCTTAAAAGACCCCAAAGACATTATAGCACTGATGGTTTACCATTATGTGGTATAGCAAAGTTTTACTCAACCAGTTCTAAAAGCAGACATATGGAGTCCATTAAACCCCTCTCTTTTTTGTGGTGTAATTCTGAATGGCTGTATTATGCTACTTATTTAAAATATGGATTGTAACTTCCACCACCAATTAATAAGAGTTCTACACATTGCATGCAATTTATAAAATGCACAAACTTTGTCATCAGCACCTAAAACTGAAACAATGTCAAGAACTATATTTCAGCTAACTGTAACAAAAAGGAGATTAATACAACAAGAGCCAAATAACTTCGACACTAATTAAGTCAGAGACACACAATTTAGCTGCTGTTAAAGTCAGTGGAGAGGTACTTCTCCTGTAAATCTCCTGATATTTTGAATGGTCTCTTTTTTTTTTTTAAATGTATACGTTGCTATCCTCTGTCACACATGCATAACCATACTCAACCACAATACTCCCAAGTAAGGAATTTACTTTTAATTCTAAAAGCAAATATTTTAAAAAAGAATCCCACACATGAATCCACTCCCTTCCATAAAAAAAAAACTGCCTTCTTCACCATTCCTTCCTCTTGGCGCCACATTCTGTCCTCCTACACCAGCATCATCTTTTCCTACCTTCCTTTCTTTATGCAAGCTCTTTTGGACTTCCTCCAGTTCGGCCTCAGTCTTACATGTAGTTCCTGAATTCAGTGGAGTTCATTATGAACTTACAATAACCCTTGCATACACCTTACTTCAAGATCAGGACTACAACAAAAGATCCCAAGAAGCAACGACCAGGGCACACGCTTAAGGTTGAAGTGACTTTCTTCTTGCAAAGCATCCTACCCAAATAACAAACAGCTAGGAAGTGAAGCTTAAGAGATACTTAGAAAAATACAGCTGCATTGCACTTGCACACATACTTATGCATATAAGGATTGTCAGTCAAACACTTCACAGCAGAGACAAACTGAAAGAAAGTAACACGGGAAAGCTCATGTATCTTTACTTGTCCCTCTATCACTGGTAAACGTATCATATCCTGGAAGATGTTGGCAGTTAATGCTTATCAGCAACTGTTAAATATTACAACGCTGAAGCTAGACTTAGGTGAATGTCAGATTACTAGTTAAGTGTTTAATCAAGCAGATACTATCACCTGCAACTTTACAGCAACACTATTGAAGCTTTTTCCTTCCTATTTTGGCCTCGTTGGCTTTATTCTGAATGGGAAAGAGAAAGATCATCTCCACATGAACCCAAGAAAAGACTTGCCTTTGAAAACCAGCTCTTACACTTTATCTCCTTTCTGTAGTTATAAAACCTCAAATAATTCATACAGCAATCACATAACCAAGAATTAACAATCAAACATAACACACAGCAAATGTTCTCAGATGAGTCACTGTACTCATATTGTTGATTTGTTGGCTTCTTTGCCAAGTAATCATCAGCTAATTACTGGCTAACTATAGAACACCAAAATCATTACATCTGCTCAGACATGGCCATTGAGGAAAAAAAAGATTTCTCATTTCATAGTCAAGTTAAAATGAAAGTGTACATAATGATAGTTTTCAAGAGATCTCATTACAGTTTTGATTCAACTATTCATAATTTTTCACATAAATATGTCTTTCATGTTTTTAAGAGGACTGCACAGCCATATAATCTACCACCACAACCCTACCTGCAGGGTACTCTCCCAGGTCTTGTAATGCATTTGAGCAGACTTGAGTTCCTCAGTTCAACATTTGGAAAATTCCAATAGATCAGGTAACATTACAAAAACAGAAACAATCTCTCTAAAGAACACAGGGTGTGATTTTTTTCATTGCTTTTGCATCCCACGCACACAAAGTGAGCAAGGAGTAATATCAAATGCTACTGCAAAAGGATTTACTGCTCTTTTAACCAATATGAAAGCCAACACCGTGGACAAAGCAGAGTTGCCCACTGTACAACGCCTTGGGATTCACAATGTGGGGTTCATAGCTAGGACCTCTGTAACCAGGAATGCTTCTGGAGCATCCTCCACTGCATCAGCAACCTGTTAAAATCATCATTGTATCAACACAGAAATGCATCTCTCCCTACTGACAGTTGTTCAAATGGTAAAGTACTTGCCAAAAAAGGACTGGCTTTTGTTCAAAGAAAACAATGCAACATGGACAACAGGCAGCCAAGCTGAAACAGCAGCTTTTAGAAGTAGCAGGAAAAAAAATAATTAAAGAAACATATACAACTTTTTCTGAGGGATCACATCTTTTTTTAGGAAACTGTAAGAGGAATGTCTACTACTGTTACAGATACAGGTACCACTGCTGGTAGATATTAAGTTTCCAATTATTTGTTATAACACAGCTGAGAGTGATTAGACAGTTTACATATGACTGCTAGGAGCCCGGTGCACATTATGTGGGCCATCAGGTCCTGCAGCCTAAACACAATTCTTGATTTAATGGATAAATGAATTTTGCTAAACCACTTCAAATACAGGAATGTTTTCTGAATCTGTGCACAGGCTGTTAGTGTATTTCCATGAAGTCTCATTCCAAAGAGATCACAACACACTTTGTCAGACCCAATAAAACCTGCACCCCAAAACCCCATACCAATGAATTTGGTACTGTTTTCTATGGCTGCTTGTAAGCTTCTACACTGACGTCTTGTTTGGCAATTATTGTTCTTTTTACTAGATGATACTTTCTATGAAAGCTGTCTGCTTTCCATGAAAAAAGGTTTTTTTCCTATTTCTCTGCCTAACCTTCCCCACCAATGGAAAACAGCTCTTGTTTTTCTCCACCAAATACATGGGTTCCTTTGCTCTTTTTTCCACATTAGCACCTCTGTGCTGTGGCAGCATAGTGATCTTGGTCCTGAAGGAAAGGTCCAAGACTTAAGAAATGGACAAAGTAAGGCTACAAGTTCTCATTCACTGCATCTTTCACTGCTCAGTTGCCAGTGCAGTGGAACTTGGCTTGCTCTTACAAATGCCATTACTGAAGATCTGAAATTTCTCCTGTGCTGTCTTGTAAGAAGAGGAAGGAAGTAATATGACAGCACACTAATGCAATACCAGAATTCTGCAGCACTATTAAATAAGTAATTAATTAAGCATTAATTAGGAGGTCTCAAAAGAATATATCCTCCTTCATTTATAAAGGGACTGTGCTTTCACTTACACAAATGCATTGAAAGTCTGTCTAACTTGGGAGCCAACGCACTGAAGTATCTTCAGGACAAACTCCATGAGGAAGAAAGGGAAATTTTATAAAAACACGTGATGGCTTTCAATATAAACCATATGACACTCTGCAGTACACAGTGGGTCCATTTCTAGAATTACAGACTTCAAAAACTTATGATATATATAATGAAGACCCTGATATATGACTTATGATATATATAATGAAGGTCAATATTCTGCCCTTCACAAATTTCAAGCAGAAGTCTACCACCTTGACAATCCAAGAGGAGAATATTGCATGGGAAAATTAAAACTGTATTCAGTGGCCTTCAAGTTTCCTTTCCACATGCATGCTCCCCACAGATGAGCTGCAGATAAGATACACAGGCTATTCACTACAGTATACTTTCCAGTTTGGAGCCCCATGCTTGGACGTCCATTTTCCCCACTGAGTAGCACCTGAACGTATGGCCACTGAGACCATTGTGACCACCACTTCTAAGATTCCTGTAGCACATGCAATGGTATCAATAGAAATTTATTCTTTCTCACTTCTAAAGTGATCTGAGTAACTCTCAGATTAAATCTGGGAAGGAAAACCAGTCCCAAATTAAAAGATCATGGCAAAAACAGAAGAGCTTGGATTTACTGCTTCATTGACTAGAATTACTTTTTTTTTTTATTTTTAGTATTATCTCATTATCCCCAATGTAAAAATGTAACCATTCTCATAACTGAGGAGTCTTTCTTTTGCAAGACTTACTGAAGAACTCTTCACATCTTCTTTGTATTGTTTCTTGATTCAATGAAGAATCCTGAGCTCAAGGTAATAAAGCCACTGGCCCTCTCTACTTAAGCTATGTCCAGCAAGATGTGATAGGCATCAACATATAATGTCAAACAGTTGAAATTTCTTAAGGCTTTTTGCTCTTAAGCCCAAAATAAACCAATAGCAGATGAGCCTTGTCAACAATTTGCTAGTTGCTTAGTACACTCCAACTACCATGTTCTAGAATGCACACTATATATCTGGTTGGTATTAAAGTGCATAATGAAGAACATATTTACATCCTGTATTTTTCCAATCTTATTCACTATATTAGAGGATTAATGGGCCTACAGTTCATGTCAGGAGCCAAATTGTTCTAATAAAATATGAAGCATTTATCTGCTGAGAGGCTGAAAAGGGCACCATTTGTTTATTGCCAAGTCTGAAACAATGCTAACAAGAGTGTACATTACTTAATCTCATTCACACCCATAAGATTTTACACGCTAAGACTATGCTGAGTAAATAAAATTCAGAAACCTAAAGGAAATCCTATTCTCTTACTTTTATTGAGCTTCAGTAACAAGCTTGGCTTTGTACTGGAAAAAAACCTGTTTTCCAGCTCACCTCAGCTACTTCTAAGGTACCTAAGGCCTCATTATCGTCTACGTAAGACACGGAAAGTACTGGGCAAATTAGCAAAGGAACACAGTCCTACCAGAACCCAGCCAAATCATTAGAGAGGCAAAGTTTGTTCACAGACATATCCAACTGCCAGAGCATTTCAGCTGGCACTTGTGAACGAATGGTGGTATTCTCATTCCACTCAAGTCAGCAGAAGATGAGCCATTCACAGGCCCAGAATCCTCCCTGTATCTTTGCCCTGAAGAACTTACAAAGCAGTTCAAAGAAATAGAAGTACACTGCTCTAAAGTCCAAGCATGAGGTTTTGACCATCATGTTGCTGTGTATGGAGAAAGCTTCTGAAGAACATGTTGGATGAAAGCACTAAAAGCAGAAAATACTGAATGCTAAGGAACAGATCTTCCAAGTTATAAACATCAGAACAACAGAAAAAAAAAAGGGTATGTAGCAGAATGCAAGCAGAAACAGAGAACTAGATAACAGAATTGAATTTCTTTCTTCTGAGCCATGTGCAGTCTTCACCATTGTAGCGCTGTTACAAGTCTATGCCAGGAGAAAATGTGTGGTCCCATTTTCCAGATGAAGAAAGGTGAAGACAGGAGGTGGACTGAACAACTTCATCAAGGCCACACAAACTCACTGCCAGGAAGTGAAAATAGATCTTCTGTACCCTGAGACAGCTCCTTATCATTGAAGTCATCTTGTTATAAATCTTTAGTAAAACTGAATGTAATCACAAAATCATAGTTCATAGAACTCTTTAAAAAACTCAAATTACTATATTTTGAAAGACTTCAAAACTTCCTACGAAGTTTCCTACCAAAGCAAAAATGAACCAATAAAACCATTTTCAATAAAGAGAGGGGTTTTTTTGATGTTGAGGGACAGGAAGAAGGTGATGCTTCCAATATTTACGTAAGTTTCAACAATAAGCTCAGAGAGAAAATGAAGGATTTGCAGACAAGACAAAAGAGCTTATAGACACTTGGAAAAACTGTGAAGGCCAAATAAATGCTAAAAACTATGCCAAAGCTGCACATGACTGAGAGGAAGAGCAGCAAAGCAATCTAGTTAGAAATCGGGAAGGTAGAAGAGCAGAATAGGTGTCTTTAAACATAGTGGAGAAACAGCAGACTGGAAAAATATAACTCTGGAAATATGCATATATTACCACATATGAATGTATCTGAGTTACAGAAAGAAGAAAGATGTATGGAAAAGACAACTCAGACTCCCAGTGTTTCCACACTATACAAATATACATTTAGCAGCAGGATGTCAATTAAATTCAGTCCAACAGCACTGTGCTTTACATCCTGCCTGTACTTAGCACATTCAAAACACCCACCAAATCTTCTGTCATCCTCCCTGTTGTCAGCCCAAGGCATCACAGTTTGAGCCATCAAACAATGATGACGGACCAGACTTAGAAATCTTGAACTAGAACAGCTGGAGTATATTTGCTGTTCAGATACGGATAGCTTTATCTCCTCATCTTGCAGGAATACCATTAAAAATGGAGTTAAATGAAGTCGCTTCTGTATTTCAGATCCACTTAAATCACAGCAGGCTGGGTCTTATCCTGAAAGAATGACACTAAATGGCTACAGGGTTTTTTATAATCCAAATCAGAATTCCCTCATAAAGAAGATAAAAAATACAAATGTATTAAATTTACCTGTGCACGCTATGTGCTTAGCATTCAGCACATTTCAAGCAGAAAATAAAATTATTATTTGGCAAGTGGCTACTGATGGTTTTTTAGTTATTCTGTGGCAATACAAATACAGTATTAAAAACCAGACAACTCATATGTTTATGTTTATAAAAAACTAAAAGCCACTTGGCTCATATTATATCGGTTCATAATGTGAATGATAAGATATTTTAGAATTAAAGGAAAGAAACTGGCAGCTCTGAAGATGTAAAGACAAATATGCTATCTACTTCTTTTATATTCTTAATATAAGAAATACACATTTCTTAATTTTGAGAATTTCTTAATTTTATAAAGCTATTTTTCCATTTTCACATAACTTAAAGTCAGTAAGGTGTTCGTCTTATGCCTAAATGCAGGCCTCTGAAACATCTTAATTTCACAGCCCAAGTCTGAGGTGCCTAAAGGCTCTTGTAATTTTCAGAATCTGATATTATAATTATCTTATTTTGCTAGAAAATAAAACATAATTTCCTTTTTACAAATATATAAATTGTTCTTATAGTAATTAAGTCAACCTACTGCAAATACCTACTTTCATATGAAGAGTTCTATCCTTTGTATCTGAAACTTAATAGAATATGTCAGCATAAAATCCAATTTAAATACTTTTTCAGACACATATCTTGTAATGAAAAAACTGCAGTAATTTCTGCACACTACAGAGCAACGATGCAGCGTCACACACGTTTTGCTGTCTCATCCCTGACAGACACGAGAACACAGAAGACTTCACATCAGATAGAGCCAGCACTTCCTAAATCTCTTAGATCATTGCCAGAGATGCAATGTTCTACATGCAGGTCTGTGCTCAGTCAATAAAACTGGAGGCAGGAAACTTATTTATGTGGTTATTATCCTTTACAATAACATACACATCCCTAGAGATTAACACTCTAGGACCTCTTAGCCATGCAAATCACTGATATAATTTAAACTGCACTGTGATAAAACACTACCTTCTGCACCAGAGAAACTGAGGCACACAAGTGTGAAAAAGACTTGTGGTGCCTACTTAAACTGCAAGTGCTTAACAATTATTTAAGAAAAAAAGTGAGAGGAAAAACACTTCTGTGCAGACACACACGCAAAAGTACATTATGGGGGTGGTAGGGTAGAAGAATCTGGTTTTAAACATACTGACCAGCTCTGTTGGTAAGAGAACCAGGCACCTTGGATTCAAATTTCATGCTCTCACCACTAAAGCACAAACCCCACAGAGCATTTAAGTGAAGCTGTAAAATGGAACATCAAACAGCAAATGCAAAGCTCTAGGATGTACTTGAATACTATGAAGAGCATTCAGCCAACAGGATTTCTCCTTGGCTAAACATATGCAAACAAAAGACAAATTATTCCATACAGCAGAATATCATGTGGTCTTTACATGGTTACTACAAGGAGAGAGGAGGTAGTGCTTCTGTTACAAACTAAGCATGAATGACAAAATCAAGGAACAAATTAACATGGTAACAAGCAGTGATGAAAAACCAGTCAACTATGTTTGTGGCTAAACAAAATGGTTAATGCTTAGTCACAGTTTCGTCAAGTTAGCAGTGTGAGGTGTAAATGCAAAAAAAAAAGGATAACACTAAATAGTTCTGACATTGAATCATTTCAATACAAGTCTCTTGAGAGCCATGCTATTCCTCCACAGCACTGCACTTCACTGTGGGCTTTTTCTCATTACGTATCTGCCAGGCTTCGCTGTCACTTGAGGTATTTTTAAGAAGAAAGATCAAGCCCAGAAAGACACATGCTATGCTGAACCTCACAAAAAATCTAGAATCAATTACCCTTTTCTGTAGAAACAGAAACTTTGTAATGAACATTTTACATGGAAATTGACATCCTGAGCAAAAGCATTGCTCACTGCAGCGGCACTCAACAGTGCGTCAGGGAAAGGTATATGAAGCCTGTTGTTGGTAAAGGCAAATTCATCTTCACATTGAGTATTCCCAATCTGTGATGCTCAAGTCTAAACCTAAAAGCATGAAATGAAGTAGTTCCTCTGAAAAACTCTAATCTTAATTCTTTTTTTATTTCCATATAAAAGTATTTCCTACTTTAGCCTGCAATGGTCAAACCTCAGATTCAGCAGGAATGGCTACAATGGCCTTCTAGAGTGAACATCCACCTAGTTGGATGATGTGGGCACAACCAATCATTTTTTCTTCTACCCCTATCCCAATTCCATAGCACGGTTGAGTAAAAAAAAAAAAAAAAATCACTTCTGACTTGTTTTTTCAGAGGTGTTAAGCATCCCAAATCCCCTCTCTCTCTTACTTATGGAGGAACTCAGGCATTTATAACCCCAGGACTCAATTTCTACACCTGTAAGAGATACCTCTCACTTCAGAGAGGTGCACAGGAGAGTGACCTGAGCACGCTGAAACACAATCACAAACCAGAAGAACAAGTGATTTTCAAAGACACCATCACAGTAGGCATGTTAGTAAGAAGATGAGGCCACCAAGTTTGGCAACCCCACATAATGAGAAAACAGGCCACGGTGGATGAAGTACCATTGCTACTTACTGGTCCACTGGTTCTTCTCCTGGATTTTGAATTGAAAATACACATACTTTTTTGAAGCTGTCCACATCTAAGGATATGAGCTACACGTGTAGCTTTTTATCAGCTGAGTGCATACACTGAGCTCTCAGTGAGGATAAAAGCAACAGAATGTAGATGAAAAAAAATGTTAAGACTTTAGTAATTAGAAAAAGCCAGCTGCAGCTAATAAGGAGAAGGAATGTTAAACTGGGATTTTTTTTTTATTTTTTTTTTAAAAAAAAAAGAAAAGTTTACTGCAGCTGACACACAGAAGCTAAGTAAATCACTGGACTCTTTCACTATATGACTGCTAATAGAAAACTGTGCATGGAAAAACTACTGCAGCTGATCTGGTAGGAACACAAGCCCTAAATGGAGGTCTTCGTTCAGGTCAAGCTTTGGCAAATTCTAATCCTTCTCAGGTGACATTACTTGTATTCGACCACATCCAGTTGATCTCTTCAAATATTTTCCTTCCTCTCCTCCTTAAGCCTTCCAGAGTGTGTTTAAGTAGCACAGACTAATGTTATTTTACCCAATGAGCCTCATATTACACCAGGCTCAATATGCAGTAGTTTCACTTAGCGGCTGCTTGGAAAGCTATTAAGAGAAAACAATATGAAACCAAGTCTGTCTTTAGATTCAGGTTTAATAGAGTCACATTTCAACCCTTTTCCAAAAGCTGAAAAAGCCCTACATATTGATGCCACTGCTAATGTTACAATAACTGAACTAAAAGTTGGAAGCAGCAAGACTTTTTCCAGGAGTCTGATGGAAAGAACTGAAAGTAATGAAAAAGAGTTCTCAAATACAGCACTAGCAAAGTGAACTACAGCTCTTAAAAAGAGAAGTGCCTGACTTTCAGTCTCTCTGTAGGATCTGACTGTAATGTTGCGTGAGAAAACAATATATCAGAGCAAGCACCACTTCAGAAATATACACTATACCTGAGACAGATTGATATTACCCTTAGATTTACAACAAAATGAGTGAGACTAAAGTTAGATCTAGTATCATAATCATTACATTCACAATGCATTCTTTGATACTGTAAATATTTGGAAAGCAAAAAAAATTATGGGGAAGCAAGAACTCATATGATACAAAATTAGCATGATATAGAACCTTATTTTTATTATAACTTTAAATGGCTCAGGTCACCCAGACAAACTTAGGTTTTTGTCTTCCCTTTAATTTTGCCTCTTACCTTTCCTTTCCACTGTGCATCATTAGGGTTTTTTGCATGGAAGCGTGAATAGAAGGGAGAAGGGAAGTAAGAGGTGGAGCAGGTGCTATTTCAAGATTTCTGCTTGACTTGGGAGTTTTGTTGAGGGGAAGTGACAGAGCTGGGAAGTCCTGTGTCACTGCTAAATACCAGGAGGCTCCTCTGGGTTGATCTCAGTACTCAAAATTAAGGTGATTGCAACTGCATATGATTCAGTCATGTATCCCAAGGATTCCTAAAGGGAATGGACTCTCTCTGTATCCTTTCCACAGCTGACTGTTACTAAAAACCAAGCAGGCACAAGCTACCTACCTGATACTTGTCCAAACCACTTTCACAGAATGCTTGAGGCTGAAAGGGACCTCTGGAGGTCATCTGGTCCAATCACCCTGTTCAAGCAGGGATACCTAGATGCAGTTGCCCAGGACCATATCCAGATGGCTACTGAGTATCTCCAAGGTGGGATATGCCACAACCTCTCTGGGCAACCTGTGCCTTCTTCAGGCTGAACGGTCCCAGCTCTCTCTGCCTCTCCTCATGGGACAGATGCTCCAGTCCCTTAATCATCTTTGTGGCCTGTCATTGAACTCTCTCCAGTATGTCCATATGTCTCTTGTACTGAGGAGCCCAGAGACGGACACTGTACTCCAGGTGTGGCCTCACTAGTGCTGACTAGAGAGGAAGGATCGCTTCCTGGCAACGCTCTTCCTAATACAGCCCAGAACACCATTAGCCTTCCTTGCAGCAAGGGCACATTGCTGCTCGTGTTCAACATAGCATCCACCGTGACCCCCAGGTCCTTTTCTGCCAAGCTTTTTTCCATCTGGTTGGCCCCCAGCATATATTGATGCATGGGATTGTTCCTTCCCAAGTGCAGGAACTTCTTGATGAACTTCACGAGGTCCCCCTGGACGGGGGGGTAATTTCCAGAATACTGCTGGCACAAGACACAAATAACAAGACACTTTTAGCAGAAGAACAGACAATATCCTCCTCTTCTTGTACCTAAAGTTGAGCAAAACTAAATTCCTTTTGACACGATAAAGAAGTCTGTGTTGGGTTGCAGAGATCATGCAAGAGAGAGATGGATACAGCACGTGCAGCATAAATATGGGAAGATAACAGAAAAATTGTTGACTTTCTTGCTGAAAGAGATACAGATGAGGCGGAACTCTGCTATCTGAAATGGAGGAAATACTTTCTTTTGTGCTAGTACATGCCCTTAACGCACAGGTGCTACATAATCCAGTGAACACGGACAAGTTTGAGAATCAAAACTGGAGCTCAGATACCCAACTTTGTCCAAAACTGCTAATCATAAGGTGATTCTGTGCTTCCTCTTTCTTTCCTACCCTATGTCAGTTTTGTTTACTTGAACCCTTCAGAATTATGTATTTTTGCTACTACACATCTGTACAGTAGTAGAGATACACACTGTATGGCACTAGGTGGCCTACAGGTTCTGTTCACCTAAATAAAAGATTTTGCAGAAGATTTGCTTCTCAGTTTCACAGCACATATTGCATTGAAGCAGTTAATAGTTTTCTGTTTCTACAACAATCTATACTAAAAAAACACAAACAAAACAGTAAACTTGAATCAAAGTTAGCTTTGTACAAAACACTACAAAAGATTTGGGGATTTTTCTCATTTTACTTCCCAACTACAGCTACAAATGTTTCCTAAAATTCAATTCCAAAAAAAAACCTTTGAAGGCCAAGTGCAACAGGTGAAGTTCAGCAAAACCTGGGGCTGAATAAAAGAGTTATGATAAACACTTGTAATTCTGCAGTTTCATTAGCTAAAAAGAGAAACCATGACCCACTGTCATCTCAGCATCAGTGAAGCTGCTGCTCTCCAGCAGACTGCAGTAGTTTTGTGAGAAATACAGTTGGAAGCCAAAGCACCTGTTTAGAAGCACCATTTCTATAAGATACTTCCATTACTAACTCCTATACTGCCATAATATTAACATTGCACACTGGAACACTACTTATCATTTACATAAAAGAGGGATTTATTTTCTATTACTATTGCCATTGATGCATATATGTATTAAACAGAAGTTTTACATGTGGAAAGACTAACAATGAGAGCAATCCCTGTGACTTCCTGAAGACACTCTCTTACCAGCAAGGCAGAGTTCCCAGCACCAAGCCATGTCAGATAGACAACTGAGACACAGAACAGGCGATCTGCCCATGTGCAATCAGTATTTGCTGAACATCTTAAAAAGAAAGACACAAAAGACATATACAGGCCAGGTATGTTCTTGATGGCCCAGGTAAGGAGCCTAAGCTGAAGAACTGTCCTGTGACCAGCAGTTGCCACAGGAGTAGATCACAACAGCAAAGGCACTCAACTTCCCTACTCCGAAAGGTGCTTTCCCTTGTATGTCCTTCAGAAAGTCAACTTTTCCTCACAAGTGACCATTCAGCAAAGTAGGGGAGAGAAGACTGACCATTCTGGAGAGGACAGGAGACCAAATTTAGAGGTAGAACTACCTCCTGAGAATGCTCCTGATTAAAGTATTAAAACATGTAATTCAATGTGGACAGATAAATAAGGAAACCCTCTACAAAATGTTTTTTGGGTTTAGGTCCCTTGCAAGAGTGAAGCCTCTCAGATCAGAGGCTATTTGTAAGTATTTTGCAACAACTGGCAATAGCTTTAAGCAAACTAAAGGCAAGTAGCTGCTGTGCTGTTGTGTTGTGAACACAATCTAACGCACCTTGGGTGCACTGCCATGGTCCTGCTGAGTTACAGTTACTCTTGCCGAGTCAAATCTGAATCCATGTCCACCATGTTATGAGCATACACTGTGTAAAATAAGACCTAGACCAGGTCTGAACTAGCTGTAATGAAAGGCCAAAGAACATTTCTGCTAGTCGAGGGAAAATCCGGGACACATTCTACTCTGGCAACCTTAATTCAGAGGTTATTGCCTAAGCAGGGACAACACTACAGGGCCTCACCTCAGTTGGGATCTTTAAGTACCATCTCAATATAGGTAAAGTAAAAGATGACAAAACTTTAATTCCCATTCAAGAGTCGTAGCTACATGCTTGTCAGTGGAACCACTAGGTAAGTCCGGAGGTTTATAATGAAAACGTCGTATCTACCAAAATTTTTGTGAGTAATTCAAGAAAGAAACCAGAGCAAATCAGTAACACCTATCTTTGCTAAGCATAGTTGCTGTTTCAGTGGTTTCCAGCTTGCCCAGCAAGTTTTAGTACGGACGCGCTGGGTGTTGTCAGCGCTGCTATACATGTGCAGATTAATCTGTGCATGCACAACAGCCATTTGTCTGATGTGGCTAGTTTAGGGGTTTTTTGGTATTTCAAAGGTGGCAACCATACGGCTGGAAAGACCATGCATTAGTGCAGAGTATATATTTGTGCGTACCATATTTCAGCCAGCATTTCAACTCAAAAAAGAAAATAACGTGTCTGGATCAGGAAGTTTATATTTTGTCGCACCACTGCAATTCTGTAACACAAATACTGTTGTCCCTTCGCAGTGTAAAGCAGTACCAGTTTCTCCCAATATATAAAAAGTCACAGACACTGTCTTCATTACTGCACATGGTCCAGTTAGTGTTCATGCAACTGTCCAGTGACTAAAAAAAACCCCACCAATTTAGGCAGTACCTAAAAGCCAACATCATCACAAACACTATTTAAGTCCCTCCCTCTGTCTTACTACATCTATGTTTGGGTCTGGTTTTCATCAAGATGGAGAAAACCTTGACAATTCTCCAAAAAAATAGACAAAAGTTTCTGTGAGGTTAATTTGAGACTCATAATCCCTAAACCATATGCTCTGGATTATTTTTAGATTTACATTTTGAAATCCTAGAGAGCAAAAATTATTTTTTAAAAACACAAAATCATACTAGACGGATTTTCATAAGGTTTTGGATCTATGTTAACCATACATGAGATTTGCTATTACCCTCTTCAAATAACATTAAGAATTCAATTAAAAGTGTTTATTTTAAAATGTAATTAGAGAACTGCATGCCTCTTCTGAATATTACCTGTAATTACTTACACTTTCCCTATTACAGTCATACAAACATACAGCAAAAAAGGAATAAGAGCAGATAGCATAAATTCCATTCCCTCATAAAAGGACAAAGCCTTACAGATACATCAAGTACTTGGCTCTACTGAAATTGGTGTTTCAAAAAGAAATACATAACTGATTAATTACTGGATGCTACAACTTGCAAACTGCCTGCTATAAAAAGATATTTCTCCTATTACAGTGAAACAAAGATCAGGAACATTTTTTGCGAGGACACACTGTTCACCAGATCTTAATAGATGGGATCTTAAAAACCTCCTCTTGATCACACAATCAAAGCAACTAGTATTTTAGCTATCTTGATCTTCCCTTAGAAAACCCAATCATCTCTTTCTGCCCCATACTAAAATTTTATGTCCTTTCGCTTTTCATACGTTGTACATTCAAGTCCATAAACAAGAGGAAGAGTCAGGAAATTTAGTCACCAAGCTTTCACGTACTACCAAGTAAAAAGAAATTTAAAATGACAATTTTGCATTTAAGCAACAAGCAATTGCATCCAAATAGAATAAGATTAAAGCAAAGCTATATACATTCGTTGGAGTGCTGCATTCAAGAGTATTTAGGTACAAATGCAAGGATGAGACAGTGTGACCTGTATAAGTCCAAATGCTTGCACCTGCTCCATGGACCACAGTTTGATAGACAGAGGTCAGAAATGCGCATAGCTTCAAAATCAAGGTGCTAAAATGGAGCAATCCCAAAGTAAAGCATAGGATTAAGTTCTCAAACCCCTGTAGTCTCAGAGAAAGATCTACAGAGGAAACTATTGTGATACTCCATCATTTTACATGAGTTACAGTAGTCATCTCCATTCCATGCTCAGAACATCAACTCTCACACCAATTAAGTATTTTGAAATAGAATTATGTACAAACACCAATTTCTTGTAATTCATCCTTCCTGCCCTCCATCTCCACTGCAGAAACTGCACTGGAAAGGTGACATTAATTAGAGTGTCTGTCAGACTCATTCTTTCACTCCTGGCCTCTCCCTTGTTTGACACTGTGTTGCACTGTCATCTGCCTTTTTGGGACATACACTGGGGAGACCACCACCCTGATCCCTTTTGACTTCATTTCACCTCAGAGTTTTGAAAAAGTATTTGCTAATTAGTGCTGGGCAGAGATGGATTGAGAGCACCCCTGAGGAGCAGGACTTGGGGATGTTGGTTGATGAGAAGCTCAGCGTGAGCCAGCAACATGTGCTCGCAGCCCAGAAAGCCAACTGCATCCTGGGCTCCATCAAAAGAAGTGTGACCAGCAGGCTGAGGGAGGTGATTCTCCCCCTCTACTCTGTCCTCATGAGACCCAACCTGGAGTACTGTGTCCAGCTCTGGGGTCCCCAACATAAGAAGGACATTGACCTGTTGGAGCAAGTCCAGAGGAGGGCCACAAATATGATCAGAGGAATGGAGCACCTCTCCTATGAAGACAGGCTGAGAGAGTGGGGTTGTTCAGCCTGGAGAAGAGAAGGCTCCAGGAAGAACTTACAGCAGCCTTCCAGTACTTCAAGGGGGCCTACAGGAAAGATGGGGAGGGATTCTTTATCAGGGACTGTAGTGATAGGACAAGGGGTAATGGTTTTCAACTGAAAGAGGGGAGATACACATAAGATATTAGTAAGAAATTCTTTCCTGTGAGGGTGGTGAGAAAGTGGAACAGGCTGCCCAGAGAAGTTATGGATGCCCCATTCCCAGAAGTGTTCAAGGCCAGGCTGGATGGGGCTTTGAGCAACCTGCTCTAGTGGAAGGTGTCCCTGCCCAGGCAGTGAGGTTGGAACTTTAACCCTTCCAACCCAAACCATTCTATGATTCTATGAAATGGACCGGACAGGTCACCTCATGGTAAACCCTGTGAGAGCTGGAACAGCCAGATGTAGAGAGAATGAAGTGACACAGCTAGGTTTCAAGTCAGGCTTACAAGTTACCTTACTTCGCACAGGCATATGAAGTTCAACAAGTGTAACAGTAAACCCTGCTCAATAAGTGGCCTTTATGTACGGAGCTGGCTGGACAAAGCCATTGTGGAGACAGGAGAAATAGCTGTACGACCCAAACTCTGCTTCTGCCTGATGGTGTTCAGAAGCAAGAACCATTTGACACTTCACTTCCTAAGATGTATTTGCCAGAACCCAATTATCAAAGATTCATACCACAAGCCTATTCAACACTCTATACCAAAAATTACTTTGGAATGGGCTTTAACCGCAACACTACTGTCCCAAAAAAGTGACAGATTTACTCTGCATGCACAAAGTGACTTTGCAGCACCCGACTGATACTTTCCAAAGCATTGCATCTGCTAGACAAGTACTACAAAGACAATGAGTATACAAACCATGGCAGCACCTAATTTTGGTGTCTAAAGCAGCCCATGATGAAAGGATCAAGCTGTTACATTTGTGCAGTATCAAGAGCCAACGTGTATGAAGTCATGCTTTTCACTAAGAAAGGATTAGCAAATACTTGGAGCCTAGACAAATACAGAAGGTTCTCCAACTGCGCCTGAACAAAACCTTGAGGTGAAAAGAGAGGGCATGCCTGAGGAATTTAATCTAGTATTAAAAAAAAAAATACCTGAAACTAAATAAATCTCTAATATAAGAGAAAGTATAACTTTCAAGGATCGCATCTGTTGAAGTTAAGAGCTGCACCAACATGAAATTTTAATATAGGTGAGAAGATTGGACGTGGTGGATCCCTTCTCATTTGGGGGCTGATTTCAGCTTACTTCAGGGCCTAACAATAAAAATGTGGACATCTGAACTACACTTCAATTATAGATAGTGATAATCAAGTCATCTTATTTTATACTTAATGAGTTTGGGGTATGCTTTATCTGATCAAAGGCAGGCACCTATTGTAGGACGAGTTAAATTGTACCAATAGCTCTATGGACTGTACCCCAGCTAGCACTACATCAATTATAAAAGAAAATTAAGACATTCATGTTGCAGATAATTACATATAGTCAGATGAATCCAACCCTGGAGTTTATAATCAAGGATGAATTTTTGGAAAGGGATGTTATGGTCAGTGATAAGCTTCTGAGTGATGTACAGTGCACTGGGAAAAGTTTGCAGTCTCTGATGATCTGACTAGACAGTCCCCTCTCACCTATGGTTAGCTAAGGTTTTGGGGTATTTAAAAATAGCTAGATGATCAGAAATGAAATGCAGACCTCTATGGGATAGTCAGACTCTTCGCAGGAAAAGCAAGAGAAAAAAAAAACAACAAAAAAACAAAGGAACATGTTACAGAAAGACCATTGTTTATTTCTTTATGCCTTGAATTTTGGTAGTCAACACCTCTTCCACTTTCTAGATTTAAATAATGTCATATTTTTCATTAAAAGCAGATTATGTAAACAACACCATGCTAACATACTTCATCATAGTAATTATCTGGCATGTATATTGTAAATGACACATTGACGTGAGAAACTGCATTCTTCCTGTTACCATCGTAGCTTCCCTATATTAGTATACAACTCACTTTTCATATTTTTCATGCATTTTGAGCTGCACGAGTAACAGATTTCAGCCAAGCCTTGGAAAACATATATCCCCCATTTCCCCAAAAGAGGGAAAACATAAAATTAAGCCAAGTTTATGAAGCAGACAAATGTCAGTTCTTCATCACAGTTTAAGTCCTCCCACAGGTTTTAATACAAAAGCATAAGCATAGACTTCAAGGTTTGACCAGATGCATCCATCTAGCCCAGTATCCTCACCCAAAAAAAAAGCCTGTAATGGAAGCTAAAGGGATGGATACAGGCAAGGGAAAACATATATACAGCAACACTGCCAGTACCGCTCCCCATTTGTGGTTTCTACCATAACGGGCCTTGAGACACCTAAGGGTGTCAGGTGCATCTGACTTGCTCCAGGGTATCCTGCCTGGCCTCTGGTTGCTCAAGAAGATCAGGATTATCTTTTAAATATCACAAGCAGCACTACAAACCTACTTTGGGAAACCAAATCAAGCGCCTAAACTTAGGTGTCTGTTTTCACAATGAATACCGCTCTTGGCGTTTTGAGCATCACTTCTGCAAATCTTCACAGTCCACTGGAGCATCAATTACCCTCAATAATGCTGCATCATTAGCTAGTTTGGCATTAGGTCATTCACACAGAAGTTTTGACTTCTGCTGGCATTTTAGTTTAAGAAACTTCCTCAGACTTACCAGATAATAAGACGTAAGTAGCCAAAAGTTTAAAAGCTTTGACTATTCAATCATTTACAGTGTTAAGATATTTTTACTGCTGTAGTAATGATGTGTATATAAAGCATGTTTAATAACTATCTTAAGTAGTAAGGGGCTGAGGAACAGAAGCTATCCTCCCAAGCTTTACTACTGATCATAAGTAGATGTGAAATTACTCCAGGAAGTGTTAACATACCTGGGTTCTCTTACCAATTCTGTTACAAGCATTTAATGTAACACCTGAGGAAAACACGTATCTCAAAGTAAGTTTTCTCATAAGATTTTAAGGCTTATCCAGCAGACAAAAAGTTAACTGTCCTCCAAATGTAAAAATATGTTTCAAGTTCAAAGAGAGGAGAATAGAATAGGTAAAATATTTGGATAATGTTGGACAATTAAAAGATATTCTTTGTGGGTTTGGATTAGTTTGGGGTGGGTTTTTTTTGAGATAGTAAATTACTCTTTTGGAGTTAGTACAGTCCTTGTAAAAGCAGATGTGGTATTTACTTCAATCAAGTATTTCCAACACAGGTTCCTTTCCCCTAATGCTCAAATCATCCATCTTTCCCAAAGCCTGACTGCACAATCCAACTGAGGCAGGATCCAAGATTGACCCCATCTCAGGTAAGTATCTAGTTAGGAAAGATAAATCACAATCCCCGATACCTGAACAGGTTTTTCTTCTAGTTGAAAATCCATGTAACTGTTTCCTGTAGTAATAAACTGATTTCTTGTGGAGATTCCCATCTTTCATTAAGATGGTACAGATTTAATTGACATAATTTTGATTCTAGCCACCATGTTCCTCCATATATGCATATACTCCTGTAAACACCATACACAGAGCTATACTGAGCTCTGAGAAACACTTGGAGAAATTTCCTTCCCCAGGCACTCCTCCTATTTCCACCTACGGGTATTTTGCCACCACCACTGTCACTTACTATTCACGCATTACCACAGACATTACCCCTTTCTTTACATACATCTAATACAGGGTGTGATCATCCACGAGAGGAGTATGTACTTTATGCCACTCCTTGAATAGGAACTAAATAGAAAGTCAAGTATTTGACACCCACAGTTTTCCTTTGAGTTCTCGGATATAGGTACTCTCTAGTTTCCCAGTCTGAATGTGTCTCCTTCACATCTTTCATTATTCCAACATCGGTCTCACCAACTCGAGAGAGCCTTCCTTGTACTTGCTTGTACTACAGTTGAGTCTTCCCGTCAATACAGGCACTGCTGTAACATTGACATTTTTTTCCTCAGGGAATTTTGTTAGCATCTAATTTTTTATGGCTATTTACAGTGTATCCTATACTATTTTCTGTCAATGCTTTTGCAGAATACCGTCACTCCTCCCAGTAAGTCTGACAGTCTTCATTTTCTATATACTCCCATTTTGGTTTGTAATACTCTTTGGGAAAGTTGTTTTTATCACATCCCAAAGACAAGGGTAAAACCACTGGTCTTTCATGTGCCTCATAATATTCAATGAAATGCTAAGACATGAAGCTGCTCATCTTATACTGACAGCTGAAGAGAAATCTGAAGAAAAGATAAAAATTTTCATTGACGTGAAGAAGCAAGTATATCCAAAAGAAATGAAAAATCAAGTTATACAACTAAACAAGAAAGGGAAACGAGGTGCTTTGATATTAAGCTAAGACAGCTGTGAGATTACACCACTGACCTTTAAGCTATGTAAACCTTAAATATGTTTTAGAATAGCTTCTGCAGGAAAGGCAAATAATCATAATTACCTGCTCAGGACAGAGATTTCCAGAGGGAAAATTTGCTGGGATGTTTCAAGGGAAGTAAGGTTCTGTTCTGAGCCAACAAGGCAAAGCAATATTCTAACGAGCTGCAAAAGTAACTAAGAGCAGCAGTGGAGTTAACAGAATCTGTTGATTATAACACATTTACTGAATAATTTTTAATGAAGTGACATTGACTAATAAAACACAAATCAATGCCAGGTAGGAACCACATTCTAAACCTTAAAATTTTCAATCCGCTTCTACTGCAATGTTACATGCCTTGGTTTGGGAAAGGGTTGAAAGCAGAAGGGGAATTAAGAAATCTGGAATGTTCCCCCAAATTTACTAAACTCGTGTTTACTAGAGTATTTTACATCAGCTAAAAATCCAGGCAAATTGCAATACAGGCATATAGACTTAAAGGTTACTGTACATTTAGCTGCTTTGAAAAAAAAAAAAAATCAGCTACACATGATATTTGCCCATAATTCCAGACTGAATGCAATTGATTTCTACCGCACAGGAGACTTAATCTATGCCAAAAATTTTATTTCATTAAGAAAATGATATTATGGAGCATCTGAGATCATGTAACAGACAAAACAGAATGCCAGAGAAATTTTAACTGCCAGTACCCCACAGTGAATGCCTGATTATTTGCAGATGGGATATGGAAAAATTGTGAAATTATTGGAATTTTGGGTCCTGTATGAAAGCATTACTTCAGACTGCATGTGTCATGGCAAATGTCTATTATAATTTGAATACATTCTTAGATTTTGCTTTTAGTACTTAGAACTGGCTATGCTCACTTCTTTAGACTTATTAACTGAAAAAGACTGCATTCTTCAAAGTGCAAAACAAAACCCTTAGGTGATAGCACAAAACAGTGCCAGTAAGTCAACTGTCAATACTGATGGTATTCATCCAATAGCTAAACTAAAAACTAATTTAAATCAATCTCCTTTGGAAAAGCCAACTGTTCAACAAGCACAACAATTGGTCTAAGATCAATCAGCGAACATGAGATCAATTAAAACCAGCTTAAGTTTTTGTAGGAGGACAATTCACACAACTCGAGTTAGATGTCTATTCATTTCAGTACTCCCACAATGCAATCCTTAAGCTCTGTTGTAAAGCAGAAATACCACTATCACCCTCCGCTGTCTAGCCAGCACTCTAAGTAGTTCCACATTTAATTAAAGACACAGTATACCCTTTGTTAGCACAGATAGTCTGGTCACTTTAAAGGACTGCTATCGGTTTAGCCACACACACAAAAATTAAATTCTGGAAACCATCTGTTGAAAAACCGTCAAAAATAAATTGCTTTACAATTTTATTTGTACCTACTCTGAAGGTGACATATGCATGAAAGTGCAAACTATATTCCTTTCTCAGTTTTATTACTGTTTTTACCGGCTTAACACTGGAGAGGTTCGCTTCCTCCCCATCCAAATAATTGTATGAAAAGTGCAAATTCTTTCAAAAGTACAGATTTCTCAGCAGCTGAGCAACCTGATTTTCAGCAAACTTTAGAAATGGGGGGGGAAGGGGGAGACAAGGCCGAGAAAATAATAAGAAAAGAGATAGCAAAATAATTCAGAATGTGTGGATAATAAAAACATTTTACTCTGAAAATGTACACCCCACCCCCCCCCCCC
>KZ505636.1:443689-467496 GCA_002844005.1 Limosa lapponica baueri
CGCCAGCCCCAAAGGCGTACCGCTCCACGTCCCCGCCAGCCCCAAAGGCGGGTGGCGGAGTAGCCTCCGGTCCTTTCCCAGCGGAGCTCACCTCCGCGCCGCTACTCCCGCTCCCAGCCCGGCCTCTCCCTCAGGAGGGCGGCGGGCAGCCCCGCGGCGGGGTCGCCACGCTGTCCCGGCCCCGCGCCATCCCCCACCCCCCCCGGCTCGTCGCCGCCGCCCCACGTGGCGACCAGGCAGCCGGGTGGGCGACTCACCTGCCGGCGAGCTCCCCTTCCTCGGCGGGGAAGAGGACGGGCAAGCAGTGCTCCGGTAGCCCGCCTCCTTCCCCGCAAGCGCTCGCCCCCCCGGGCGAGCGTCCCGGGCGAGCGGGCGACCGGCGCTACTCACCTCTCTTGCTGCGTCTCCAGCGGCCGGCTTGGCAGTGGCCGTAATCCATACAGTTCAGGATGATCAAGGCAAAGGAGAAGAGGCGAAACCGCATCCTGGGCCGCTGGGCTGGGCAGCCTCCTCCGGCGGCAGCGAGGGGCGGCGTGCGGGGGCTGCGAGCGGCCCCGGGAGCGGAGGGGGCCGGGGGAGCGCGGCGGGGACCGGCAGGAGCTCACACGCCTCTCGCTCCCCTTCTCGGGCGCCGCAAACTCACAGCCGCTTCCAGCATCTCCCCCGCGCTGCAGGGAGAGAGAGAGGGGGAAAAGCTTGGCTCCTGGCTTCCCCGGTCCTCCCCCTTCTCCCGCTCTCCCCGAGAAACAAAAAGAGGAACAAAAAAAAATAAATCAAATCCCCAGGTCGGGGCAGGAGTGGGGCCCCAGAGCAGAGTCACCCGGAGCCCCAACTTTCTCCGGCAAGCCGAGGGCGAGCGCTGCCGCTCGGCATCCCCCTGCGCCCCGGGGACGGGCTGTCAGGCGGGGGAAAGCGCTATTTATCCCGGCGCAGGGGCGCACCCCGCCCACCGCCGCTCAGGTCGCGGCCACGGCGGTGCCGAGCCGCCCCCCTCCACCCCATCCTACCTTCCGCCGCGCTGCCCCGCCGCCATCCCGCCCCGCCGCCGGGTGCGGGGGGCAGCCCCCCGCGGGCAGGACCGGGCCGGGGCTCCCGGCCACATGTGTCCGCGCTGGGCTCTCCCCCAGCTCGCCCGCCTCCCGCCGCTCGCTCCTTTTATGCGGCGGGGCGGGGGCTGTCAGCCGGGGGCAGCGGGGCCGTGCGGGCTCGGCGGGGATGCGGGGCGGTGGAACGGAGGTGGTGCTGCGGGACCAGCCATCCCGCCGCCCGGCCCTAGCGCCGCCCGGCGCCGCGCCCCCGCCCCCGCCTCCCCGGGCCTTAACGCCCGCCCCGAGCAGCGAGACCCCCGCCCCGGGAGCCGCCGGGGCTTCTGCCGGGAGGCTCTTCCTCGGAGGGCTGCTCCCGCTCCCCGCAAAGCCTCCGCATCGTCTCCCTGCGCTGCTTCTTAGAGCCTTGGGAAACCGTGTCCTGCTCACTTCTCTGCCTCTTTCTCCCGTGGGTTGTTTTTTTTCTTTCCTTCCCGCAGTGTTTGGTAATTAACTCTATTTCTTTCTTTCACCCCTGGTTTTAAGACCTTTATTTACCCCTCCTTTTCTTCTGGCTTCCTAAAATCTGATCTCGCACGTTCCAAAGCCTCTTCTTTGAAGCCGTCACTTTCATTATCCTGGGAAGATGGCTCTTGAAGTCCCAAGGTACAACTTTAGCGAGTGATTTTTAGCTGTTTCCAGCCACTTGGCAAAGGTATTGTAGAGCTGGTAAAGCGGGAACCCCAATAGTGTGGGTAAGAGAGGATGAAACAAGAGAGCACCCAAGAGGTTCCAGGTGAATTTAGCTCTGATGCAGGAGGGTCTGTTGCTTTGTCATAGCATCAACTACACCGACCCCACAGAGCCATTTGATTTCTCTGATCCTCACTCACAGCCTGTTCCCCAGCGCTGCAGGTTCCGACAGACCGTGGCTCCTTGTTTTTGATGCTGGACATACTGTGCCTGACCTACTGAGCCCCACAGGACCTGGGGCGCTACAGAGCAGGTGCAAAAGCTGGGGAGGCAGCGTGGGTCTGGCACTGATGGCACAAAGCCAGGTCTCGTAAACCCAGCTGGATCCAGGCTGGCTCTGAGCTGGGTGTTTCTGCTCCTTTCCACCTCTCGACACTTGTGGTTGTGGGAATGTGGTGCTGAAATACCTGAGCTGCCTCGGGATGGAGCCAGCTAGGTTCTCACAAAAGCAGATGTGCTCTTTCCAGAGCAGAGCTGGCCCTAGAAAGAGTGTAACTGCATTCACGTGGCACTCTGCCTTAGCTAATAAATCATGTTTAGACCCAAGCTAGCTTTTCATCCATGACCTGGACAATCTGAGCATGGATAAATGAAGTCTGACTGTATGGTGTTTACCCTACCGTACCGAGACCTCAGAACTTTTGACTGTATTTATCAGTGTAATATTCCTCTGAAGCAGGGAAGCATTAGTATCCTCAGTTTGCAGACAGAAGACTGAGTCACGAAGAGGCTGAAATAAAAAAGAGCCTGAAATCAAAAGGGATGTATGCAACTGTCAAAACTTGGTCCTGAGTTTTCGAAGCTCTTGGACAGTGTTGTAACCCCTGGGCTGCCCTTCTTTATACTTCTCTACTGTACTATAGTAGTACTATACTAGTTTAACCGCTAGTATGAAATGCAAAGATTTTTTAACATCACATTACAATATATAAGAATACCTTCTGATGTCAAATCTTTATTTATTGTAACTGTCATTATGGGGCTCCAATATGAGATTGCACTGTGCTACACAGACCACCTCATACCTTTCAGGGTTGTCGTAATCTCAGAGTTACAGAGACGGGAACCATCAACTAATTAACACAGACCTAAGTACTAGGTCAGTCAAGGTCATTCTAGCTCCAGTGTCAGTGGTCTCCAAGTGGACTTGGAGTGGATGCTATGGGAAAGAGTGAAAAAAATGAGGCATGTACGTATGTGGGCTGTGGTCTTTATTTTCCCAAATCTACTTACACAGGGAAACTTTCCAAAGGAGAGAGAGAGAAATAACTTGTTGCAACAGAGGCCATATTTTATTTTAGTAGAGGATGATTACAGGCAACCTGAGTTCTCCAAGATGTCCAGTCCCCATAATCACTCTAACTTCATGTGACAGGTTGTGTGCCACAGACAGCTGAGACTGAGACTTTTTGCACTACTAGTATCTTTGGAGTACATGGTTACAATTTTCTGATACGCAAATAAAAAGCGTGCTACCACCCTACAGATCCTCCACACTGCAATGCAAGGGAGGGAGAGATCAGACTGCAAGAGGAAGGGGAAATCACACAGAAGTGTTAACTACACCTTTGTGAGGACCCCAGGAACTGATCACCTTTACTGTTTTCAGGTCTACAAACCCATAGTCGTGGCGTTTTGAGGCTACAACAGTTACCTGGAGATGAGTCTCGGAGTCCTTTGTGTAAACAGGGATATCAGGACCTCCCCACTAATACAACTCTGTTTCTGGATGTGCCTGAAATATATAAAGGTATAAACGGACTTTCAGAAAGGTGCCCTTCTGACACAGAAGATGACTGATGTCTTTCAAAGTGTAGCACTGGGTTTCAGGGGAAACAGGTCTCAGACATTTCCCCATTTCTTAAGGACGGATAGCCTGTCACCCTTCTCCAGCCTGGACTCCTTTGAAGGTCTCTCAGACCTGGAAAATAAATGTGAGAAAAGTATATCCAAGTGAAATTCCCAGCCTTTGAGGGCAGGAGCAAGCCTCAGCACTTAGTTTTTCCTGTATGCAATGGAGGAGGCAGTAGCCCAGGTGGGAGCCAGCTCTGCGGAGGAAGCCTGGAGTCAATGGCTCAGGAGCTGGCTGGGATTTCAACATCCAGTTTGAGCCAGGCAGGCTAGACCACCCACAGGCAGCCCACATAATACCTAGCAGTACTAGCCATGGGCTAGCATTCTATCATGCCATGTAAGTACAGGACATGGCTACTTCCTCGTGTCTGCTTGATGTGATTTTTTCCAAGAGACAGCTGATGGGGAACATCTGCAGACAGTAAGACACTGGTGGCCTGTAACAGGCAGGCGGCTGAGCTGGAGTGGCATTTTCAGGAATTTGGTAGGAAGCACAGCTACGACAACTTTAAAAGAATAGAATTAAATAATCAAGAGCTCTTTCTAAGCATGATGGGCAACAGTATAAAAGCACTTGTATGAAAGATCCAGAATTTGACTGATGAAGACTTGCAAGCTGGATCAAATGGTGACTCGAGGTAAACTCCCAGTATTGCATGAGGTATGATAGGCAAGAAGTGCTTTCAAAGAGAAGACAAGCAGCTTATGTTTCCTATTATGAGGAAGAATGAGTGAAGTATGCAAGGAAAAGAGCATTACAATCAAAGTTAACGGCCAAGAGCACAATGCTAGATAGACAGCAGGCTAAATTAGATTTAAATTCAGAGAACACCATGTTGCAAAAAGGAAGATATTTGGCAATAAGAATCTGCATGATAATTTTGACACTACAATGGATGGAAAATTTCTGTTTTAAAATAGGCTACATGGAAAGAGTCTTCTTTCTACCTATAGTTTGGTTGTCAAACCTGCAGATAAAGCTCAGGTTCCATTACAGAAATAATATCTGAATTTGCATTTTCAGGGAAGACTACCCAGAGATATAGGGTAGAAGGAAGAAAGAAGAGATACACTGAAGGCACTAATGAGGCCCTGTCAGGCAGCTGGAAGGTAGATGAGGATCATCAGAGTATCCCCTTTGGGTGAGCTTCTGAAGGAATGATAATAGGAAACAAAGGCTGAGGAAAACAAGAACCACAGATCTAATGAAGGACAAGAATTCCAGCACATAGCTAGCTGTTTACGATGGTCAATATATCAAGAAGAATGAAGGTAATTTTGAGAAATGATTAAGAAAAAATCGTTAAAAGACTTTGGGAAGAATGGTAAATCAGAAACTGCAGAACCCAGCACATGTTTACAGTCAGAGGGAAAAGAGTCAGGGGGCTTGAGAGATTAAAGAGCAGAGGAAGGAAAAGTACTGGGATGGGTTCTGTAGGATGTCTTGGACCTTTGTGTCTGTAGTCCCACTGAAATCAACAGAGAGGAATTCACTGTAGGCATGGCACTGTGCGTGTGCCATTGGGCAGCACTGGGGCACTAACGGACACTGTACGCATTCTAGGGGGGACTCTGTCAAAGTGAGGAACTGGGAAAATTATCCGAGCTATAGTGTGTTTGATGAACGTGCTCATAGAAAGAATGCATTAGTCAAGGCCCAAGAAGATGATGTGGCAATGATTGAAATACCAGATGATGAGAGTCTGGGCAACAGCTTTAGCTGTGGGGATAGCTAGGAAGGGGTATATTTTAGATAAGTTACTTAAAAGTCTCAGCAGCCAAATTAATGCACTTGATCTGTGCTGAAATGATTCATTACATGCTGTTCAGAAATCATATTATTTTATAGAACTAGAGTTCTGTTCATTGAAAATTCAGTTTTATGTGTTGTGCTCCACAGAGGTTTCACTGACTGTAAAAGATCTTACCGTCTACACTTCAGCTGTTATAAAGCCAAAGTGCTGCTGCTTTTGTAATATAAAGTAATTGGACCTTTCCATTCTTTATCGGGCTCCATAGGATGTGATCTGTAAGTATCCCAACTTCATCACTTAGCAGAGAGAGATCTTAAAATGAACAATACCAAAGTTTATTTTAAAAGAAATGTCTCCGTATTCCCATATTCCTGTAGCTGGGTGACTCATCTGCTCGACACTGAAGTCATGATCTTTCCTAAGAACAGAGTCTCAGCAATAATATGTAAGTCTACATAGCTTTACACTGAAGTAGAGGAGATGTATCTTTATTTTCAGTGGAAGAAATGAGTGATCCTGATGAGTTATACATCTAAACTTCAAAAAGACATACGTTTATAGACAACCCAGCTTCCAACTTTTTATTTCCAAATCTTAAATTCTTAAATACACTTAATTCATTAATTCTTCAAAATGTGATCAAAAATGTTAAATAACAATAATGGAATATTGTGCCCAGTTTTGGGCCTCCCAAAACCAGACCAAGATCACTGGAGGGCCACCAAGGCGTGTGGGAGCGGGAGTACTAACCCTGTGAGGAGAGGCTGAGGGAGCTGGTCTTGTTTGTCCTAAAGAGGTGGTTTTGGGGAGACCTAGGGCTTCTTTCCATACCTGTGAGGAGGTTACTGAGCAGGTGGAGCCAGGATCCTTACAGAGGTGCCAGGCAGCAGAATGGGAGACAGTGGTCATGTACTGAAATGGTAGAGGTTTGCACTGGGTACAAAGAAAATAAATTTCCTTGTGAGGATGAATAAGCATTGGAAGAGGTTTGCCCAGAGAAGCAACTGATCACCTTCCTTGGACAAGGCCTTGAGAAACCAGGTCCGAGATCAGCTGATCTTGCTTTTAGCAGGAGGTTGCACTAGGGACCTCCCATTGTCCCTGCCAACCTGGGTGATTTGGCAACCCTATAAAAACCACGAGCTCCCAAAATAGGGTGAGAGGACTGCCCTGTGTGCCTTTTAGACATCCACATAGCTTTCCTTCAAGCCTGGCTACCTATCTCTACAACAGCCACAGTGCACAAAAAACCTCTCATAAAATTGTCTCTGCTTTGAAACAACAAAATTATTGAAGAAATGATTCTATTTTTAATTTTAAGCTACAATGATCCTTAAAAATTACTATCTGTGTAAAGCCAGTGAAGCAAAATTATCCTGAATTCTTCTGTTGGGCTACAGAGATTTCAATATTCTCTGTAGTAAAACTAGGCTCATTTTAAAAAATGTCTTGTCTCAGCAAAAATATCCAGTACCTTATGGAGGAAAACCGTAGATGTTAAGAGACTGTGATTAGAAGCAAATCTAACTAAATTCTCTTACATATTGAGTAGGGGATCAAAAATTGTCTTCCTTCTGACTTTTGTCCCTCTCTGAAACACGATCAAACTCCTTGGTTTTTGACCTGCTTGTGCAAGCTTTGCTCATGCAACACTTCCAGCAGTATCCATGAGCATTCTGCCTGAAGAAGAACAAATTCATTAAAACTGTATGTTTTCATTAAGGGCTCAGAGAAGCAAATGGAAAGAAGGGGTAACATCTCTAAAATAACTTTTGTAGCTCTCTTGAGTTTGATTTCCAGTTGTTTCTGGAAAAAAAAAAAAAAAAAAAAAAAAAAGAAGAAAAGAAACAGAAAAAGTAATAAGAAAAATATGTTCTAAATGATGTGTATCCTCCTCTCCCAATTTGGACTGGCACAAGACAACCAGTTCCTGCCTGCCAGCTGTGGACACCATATTTCTCTTGGAGTGTGCAAGAGCCAGTGTGCTCGTGTGTGCATATTGCATTCTGAAGGTGAAAGTTCAAATTCCAGCTTGGCAGCTGCAGATAATCCAACTCTTTTTGGAGAATGGTGATTTTAGTTTGCCAGCATATAGATCAGAAAATTACTAAAAAATTAATGTATACCAATCCAGTTCAGGCTGTCTGCTTTAGAACGCTTTTCATTGCACTCTAACTTTGGTTTGCAACATGTATGTATGAGTTCAAATTTGCTCTAATATGGCCTCAGAAAAATGGCTTCACAAGGACCTGTGGAATGCAAAGATGAAATGTGAACTGGTTTATGCATAATTTTTTACATACTTTTACATAGGTTTTACATCTTCTGCCCTAAGCTTTACGCAATCACTGCTTTATCTCTCATACATACACAAACCCACCCACACAAGATCATAGAGTAACTGAGTTGGGAAGGGACCTTGAAAGATCGTCTGTCTAACCTCTTGCTCAAAGCAGAGCTAACTTCAGAGTTAGGTCAGGTTGCTGAGGGCCTTGTCCAGCTGAGTTTTGAAAATGTCCAAGATGAAATATTCCACAGCCTTTTGTCCTGGCGTGACCTTTTCCAGTACTTGTCCACCCCCACGGTGAAAATTTTTTCCATATATCCAGAGAGAACTTTCCTCATTGCAAACTATGACCATTGCCCCTCGGCTTTTCTCTGTGCATCCCATCTTCTTATAAGCTCCCTTTTATATCTGAGTATATATATTTATATGTTTGTATATATTTATATACTGAATTGTATTTATATATTGCTGGTATATTGTTTTAAATGTATGTTTAGTTTTTATTTCTACTTTGCACTTCCTTTGTATCTTTGTCACCTATACATCAGATAGAAAAAATATTTAAGACATTTTTTAAAAATTACATTCTTGAGATTAGCCCTATCTCTTCAAGACATCTACCTTGTTTTCCCACTGTTTCTGTTGATTACAGAAGGAAAGAGGAGCAAAGAAGATTGGATACCTGTAAACACAGAACTGTTGCCACCACGAACACTGATACACAAAAGTGGCTCTCAGAATGATCCCTTATTAAGAGGAAAGTGATATGATGGGAACTTTTTAATTGAAATGTCAGAATTTTCAGATTATTTTCTTGCAACAGAAGCATTGTTCAGCAGAGCCATATTTTGTATTCAACATCTTGTCTGAATAACCTTCTAATTTAGTAACTGGCTTTGGAGACATCTTCTAAATACAATGTAGAGACCTTTACTACTTAATGTTAATAAAGGCTAAGTATTACATGTTGTGATGTTAAGCACATGCTTTCTCCAGCATATCTATTTAGCAATAAAGTGATTGCAATAGTTGTTGGAATATACAAGAAGTATCTCTGCCAAATGATAACAAAGAAGGGAGTTTAACAAGAGTTTTGGACAGTTAAGAATCCCTAGATAAAATCCTAACAATTTGTGTAGTTAATCTACAGTGAGTTTCAGAAGTAATATTGCCTCCATTAATATAAAAGCATATGTTCAAGACACTTTCATAATCTGCAGAACATTATACTTCTCCACTCTCACATCGTTGATTACCCCTTGTCTTATATATCTAACAAACAAAGCTCAGGAAAACAAATTAAAAGAGAACTCATGAGCATTCTCTCCGAAACACTGTCACCTCCTTTAGCCCAGCTCAGAAGGAAGCCTGGATGAGTAGACAATCCTGCACCAAAGGAGCAACAGAAAGGGACACTAATGGGAGACGGGTGTATGATCTCACTGCACTCAGGATGCCAAGCCTTGACACGCTGTTGTGACAAATATCTCAGCACACAAATGAAGATTTTTCAGTGAAAGGGCAAGAAAAAGAGCTTACATTCAGTCTTGTCAGAGGAATTGCAGAGATGTATCTGGGGACATATTTTCAGAACTTGAGAGCCAAAAAATACAGCTTTTAATTCTAAAAAGTGCATAAACCACACTAGAATCCTGTTTTGTTTGGGATCTATACCCTGCTAATCACGATGGGAGCTGAATGCCAGCTTTTGTTTCACAGCAAATTTTGGAAAGGTGTATCATAGCTTTCTTCTGGAACAAGAATTTGACTAATTTCTGTCCTTATAGTAAGATAGAGCTAAACCGTAAGGGAAAAAGAGTGCAAATTTAAGGTCATCATTCTTCAGAGTAAAATTAAATTAGAAAACAGGGCAGAGAAACTGTGATGTCTGTGATTTCAACGATACCCCAGAGGCTGAGAAGGGGACTGCTGGAGCCAAAAGCGTGAACCACAGTACTTAAGTAGCTGTAGTCTTTAACCATGACTATCTCCTGTTGATCAGCAGAAAGCCCATAAATCATGCTCCTTAGGAACTGAAAGGCTTAAATAAGTATTAAAGGACTCAGTCCTGCAATGGCAGAATAATACATATGATAATCTCAAAGATGTTGGCTGCCTTTAATTTCTACTTTCTTTTGGACTCTTTTTTTTTTTTTTTCTTTCTCCACTGAGCCCTTTAAAGCAGGAGAATAAGTGAGGCCATCCCAAATGCAGATATTTCATTTTGCTTTCCCTGAACTCGACAGTGAATTTTTTATCATCACTTTACTGGATGTTTTTGGACTGGTTGGACCTCAGTGATGAGTTTCATTATTTAATGTCAGCTTCTCTCCTTGAGGAAAATACAAAGTTTGGGGTTTTAGCCAGAATGACAATTAACAAAGGGAATATTAAAAATCACATGGCTCAGTCTAAAAACAGCTACTGATCATCTGCAATGCCCTCATGACACTCCCAAACCTTCCTTCACCCCAGTCCTGGTTTGGCCCACTGCTGGCAGCTGAATATTTTCTGACTGATAGCTGGCCTCATGAATACAACTAATAATAACACTGGGCCCAAGTCCACTCCCCACTGTTTAGTACTTCTGGGGAACAGCATCTTGCACAGTAAGCAATTGTTGCAGTATCAAAATCCACATTTTATCTGCCCAGCATGAGGGACGCAGAGGGATGTGGCTGGGACCGTTTCAGGCAAGGGATTTTAAAAAGGGAATTCATCTTGCGGTAGTGTCCTGTCTCCTTAGCAAAATGTCACCTTCAAAACTTAAGATTTTTTTTTTAAATATTAAGATAAGATACATTATACCATATATACATATATGCGGGGTAGAAACTGGGGGCTAAATCCCTGAAGAACTTTAAGGATCAATCAAGTGGAACACGTTTGAACGTCTGCAACTAAATTTCACCTGAATCGAAAATAAATCCAAAACGGAAGTACCAATAATAAAAACCCCTCTCTTGGCTTGCTCCTCACCCTGGAGGCTTTGAGCTTATTTAGCTTGATTTCAAAAGTCCTGGAGGAACAGAGTTTGCTTCTACCTCAAACCAGCAAATATGGAAGGCTGAGATCCTCTCTGACAGAAGCATTCACAAACCTTAAATGCAAAACAAGCACAAAATGTGTATCAATAATTTCAGTCTAACCCCCTACCCCTGTCAGTGTGATTGATCAGACACATTCTGAGAAAATCTCTGGGAAAGGACTCCTCCCAAACACTGCTGTGGTGACTTTTTTGTATAAGACACAGCCAGCGCCAGGATGCTCATACTGCACAACAAATAACTATTTTCCTTTGTTTGCCTGATGATACCAAAACCTACATCTCTGAATGTATCCTGAGTAACTAGAAGGGGAAGGCAGGGCGGGGAGGAGGTGCTGTATACCATCCCTATGGATATCACCCCTATGATCATCTGCAGGAAGGAGTGGAAAAGAAAGTCAGGAAACAGCCCATAAAACCAGTCTAGCTGGATAAGTTCTTCCATGCTCTTGCTTTTGTAACAAGAAATGTTTGCTGTGCCTGTGCTTGCATTTGAATTTTCAGGATTGCCATCATATGCCTGGATGGGGTTTACTTGGAGCAAAAAGCAATGGGCACAGAAGAGGTCTAAGACCAGGCTGATAGGATCACAACATGTAGTTTTGTCAAGAAAGTCTACTTTTTACCCAAACTACTCACTCCCTGTTCGGAAGAGGCCTGGAGAAAGGCAAAAGGCATTGTCTGCAGAGGGGACACAGGGCAGGAGCTACTGCCCAGCCAGCAGCAGAGCACCCAGCTGCTGCTGAAAGAAAGGAAAAGCGCAACTCACAACTGTAAAATCAGCCATTATTAAAGAGGAATATGGAAAGAAGGTAAAAATTCTGAAGAGCTATTAAATTTACAAGATGGGAAAGCAGCAAATCCTCTTTCTTACTCATGGTAATAAAAGCAATAGAGTTGCAGTATGAAACTCTGCTGGCAGGACTTAGAGCAGACTTCTTCATACCACTGATGGGTTTCTCACTCACGTCATGTGTCATTCTTATATTGCGCTTCCCTCCTGAGAAATGCAAACTACCTTTGAATGAAGAGGATTACTCCAGAATCCCTCCCATTCATGTTAGTGTCCAGGATATGACTGAGATGTTCAGAACAGGAGCAGGGTACTTCAGTGTCTCAGAGGACCCATCAGTGTCCGTAAACTTTCTTCCAGACCTTCATCAGAACTCAGCCTTGGCCAGCCGTGTGTCAGATCCTGGCCACATTCATATTGCAGCTGCTGGCACCAATTTATTTTTGACATTCCCAACTATTGTCCTTGTGTGGATGGTTTGTACTGGTGAAATATTGGAGCTCTGTCCAAGGCAAGAGGGAGCATATCATGCCAATCTTGGAGAATGCACTCCTAGCAAGTTCTGGGGCCTGACATTAGCTCTGGCATAGATACATAGCTGTGTCATACTTTTTTTATTAAATATGGGCAAGTTGCACTGCTTGGTACTGTCACCTTTCCATTCAGCCATACCATGTACAAACGGGATTATGACAAAATCACAGAACAGCTGAGGTTGGCAGGGACCTCTTGAGGTCATCTGCTCCAATGCCCCTGCTCAGCAGGGTCACCTAGAGCTAGTTGTCCAGGACTATGCCTGAATGGCTTTTGGATATTTCCAAGGAGGGAGACTCCACAAACCCCCTGGGCAACCTGTGCCAGCATTTGACCATCCTCACAGAAAAAACATGAAGGTTTGTGTTCATATTAAAGTTAACGTTTTTTAACTTGTGCCCACTGCCTCTCACCCTGTCACTGGGCACCACTGAGAAGTCTGGCTCCCTCTTCTTGATTCCCTCCCATCAAGTATTTATTTAACACATGGGTAAACCCCCCTGAGCCCTCTCTTCTTCAGGCTGAACAGTCCCAGCTCCCTCAGCATCTCCTCAGATGTGAGGTGCTCCGGGCCCTGAATCACTCCCGTAATTCTGTGCCTCTCTTCAACTGGGAAAATGAGTGGTGGTTCTTATGAGCTGGCACAGAAAGGCCAAGCGTGATGGACACAGGCCTGAGACTGCTTAGGAAGCCCAAGGACAAAAGATCTGGACCTGGTTGCGAACAATTTAATCAGGCTGATAAATGATCATGAACATGCAATCCCAGATCCAGCAGAACAGAATCCACATCAAAATTACATGACAAATATTATTTTAACATCTAACCTGGTAGAGTCTGTTTATACTAGGTCTGAAATTTGGCTGAGGTAGCTGCAGCATGTTTAATTAAATCCCGAATTGTCTACAACTCTTTTTGCGTTTGACGCTGTAATACATGCAACATTGACTGAGAATTTTATTCATTTTTATGATTTGCTTTTTCAGTCTTCCCACAAGATAGTCTGGAATTGGAGAGTTCTCATAAAAGCAAGTAGTACCTTAACAGATAAAACATGCCAGAGCAGCTAATGAAAATAATTTAATGTCTTTAGTTGAAAAAAAAATATTAAAAAAAACCAAACTATGTATGTCAGACATGCCCAGCATGAGGCTGTGGACATATAAGAAAAATCCTGCAATACTGTGTAAATTTTTGAAACAAACAGCAGAATAAGAAAGCCACCCTTTGAGCCAACCACCTGAAGTTAGCAATTAGCATAGCTATGCTAAGAATGATTCCCTTTGCAGATAGCTCATATGTCTCAGATATCACTAGCTGATACCTCACTCAAAATAAATCCATTTTGTTGCTCTGTTTACACTGCTGGGGAGTTTTGGTTAAACCAAGACCTTTCCATAAACTGCACTGTTTTGTATACAGGGTATAGAAAATATTTGTGTTTGGTTTACTGGCTTCTCCATTCATAGTTTGTGTCTTTGTCTTAAAGGCAGCTGGTTTGCTTTGAATAAAGCACTTAAAAGGAAGACTAGGGAAAATGTGGGCCTGCTGTTGAATGAGGTGGGTGCTCTGGTGACAGAGGATGCAGAGAAGGTGGAGTTACTGAATGGTGCCTTTGCTTCAGTCTTTACTGCTAAAGCCGGCCCTCAGGCATCCCACACCCTGGAGGTAAGACAAAAAGTCTGGAGAAAGGGATACTTTCCCTTGGTTGAGGAGGATCTGGTTAGAGATCATTCAGACACTCTTGACACCCACAGATCCATTGGCACTGATGGGATGCACGCAGGAGTGCTGAGGGAGCTGGCAGAGGTTATTGCTAAGCCACTCTCCATCATCTTTGAAAGTTTGTGGACAACAGGAGAGGTGCCTGAGGACTGGAGGAAAGCTAGTGTCACACCAGTCTTCAAAAAGGCAAGTGGAGCCAGGGAACTACAGGCTGGTCAGCCTCACCTCCATCTCTGGAAAGGTCCTGGATGTCATCTCTAAGCATGTAGAGGGAAAGGTTATCAGGAGTAGTCAACATGGATTCACCAAGGGGAAATCATGCTTGACCAATCTGATTGCCCTCTATGATGTCATGACTGGCTGGGTAGATGAGGGGAAAGCCGTGGATGTTGTCTACCTCTCCTGTAGCAAGGCTTTTAACACTGTCATCCATAACATCCTCATAGGTAAGCTTAGGAAGTGTCATTAGATGAGCAGACAGTAAGGTGGATTGAGAACTGTCTGAATGGCAGAGCTCGGAGGGTTGTGATCAGCAGTGTAGAGTACAGCTGGAGACCCGTAACTAGTGGTGTTCCCCAGGGGTCAGTACTGGGTCCGGTCTCGTTCAATACATACATCAACGACCTGGATGAGGGGACAGAGTGTACCCTCAACAACTTCGCTGATGACACAAAACTCGGAGGAGTGGCTGACACACCAGAATGCTGTGCCACCATACAGCCAGACCTGGACAGGCTGGAGAGTTGGGTGGAAAAGAACCCAATGAAGTTCAACAAGGGCAAGTGTAGAGTCCTGCACCTAAGGAGGAATAACCCCATACACCAGTACAGGTTAGGGGTTGACCTGCTGAAAAGCAGCTCTGCAGAGAGGGACCTGGGAGTCTTGATGGACAACATGTTGACCATGAGCCAGCAATGTGCCATGATGGCCAAGAAGGCCAATGGTCTCCTGGGGTGCATTAAAAAGAGCATGGCCAGCAGGTCAAGGAAGGCCATCCTCCCCCTCTACTCTGCCCTGGTGAGGCTCTCCAATTCGAGAGTCACAATGAAGCATCCTCATTGCTACTGGGATCTACATCAGGTACCTTCAGGCTGGCATGGGCACATCCTCATATACGATGGTCACACTTCTGCTTTGTGGAATACATCCTTAGCTCTGTGAATGCTTTATATTGTCCAAGCCCTGCTCACACACAGCTATTTACTGACATTTTTACAGGCAGGTCAGGTGGATCTAAAGAATAGGCTTAAGGCCCTAATTCTTCAGTGAATTTTGTACCTTCTCCGTTTGCCAGTTTGACAGATTCCTCTGGAAGGGGCTTGTGGCAGGATCCTGAAAGCAGGTCTGGGGTTGGAAGCTCCTGACTAACACAACAGCTACATTTCTAATTGGATATTCCAGGCCATTTGACAGCATCAAGACACACAAGCCACTATAGAGCTTGGAACAACTATGCTCTGTAAATTTTTATCGTCGCTTTATATCAATCTAGCAATAATAAACTGATTCTTATGGCTCTTGGCAGGCTACGCCAGTATGAGGAGTATTCTCTCCCTTGTTTAAACTAAGGATCATTCAGCCAGACTTCTCCTCTAGCTCTGGGAGGTTTGGGCTGCAGCGACTTCTTGCTCTTAGCCATCCCCACATCATGGTATTTATTTGCGGCATTTTGTATAACAGCTCCTATGCAAATCCTAGCTTGGAGCCTGTGTCCGATGGACAGCAGGAGCTGCAGCATGCCATTCCCCATGGCAAGCCTGCTTCGGTGTCACTTAATAAATCACCCTTCCAAACACAAGAGAAAAAATATAAGTATGTTGGAAATTTAAAGTTGGATCTTTTCTGTCATTCTTCTCTCATCACAAATAAACCAAAAAGAAAAGAAAGATGCTTGTGGTACTAGAAGCCCTTGGATTGTTATAACTACTAACCAAAACCTCCAATAAGCTGCCAGCCAGACTACTTTCCTCAAGCCTTTTATTCCATTTCTGTTTCTGCCATTTAACTCCTCAACTGTAATATTTCCATGCAAACAGCACGGTGTGCCCAAAATATCTTATCTTACATTAGAAAGAAAACAAAATTTTTCAGGGAGGACACTGTATCTCTTTTCCCCCATACGGTTGCAACTATGCAAACCCAAAATGGTTTCTCTGTTGGCAGACAGGAGGGATTCCTAATGAGCCAACGCACAGAAAAAAGATAAAATTAAGAAACAAACACCAGAGCCTATTTTATCCTCTTTCTTTCCCAATCATGCTTTGTCCAGCTCTTACATCCCCATTATTACCGCTAACTAAAGCTGACAGATACTCAGAAATCACATTTCAACTAATGTCATTGGCAGACGAGCCACATACATTGATGCAAACTTAACATTTCTCTCCCATATCCACGGCTGTCAACAATTTTTGTTTTGTCTGTATTTCTGTTCTGATTTCCTTCTAACTTTCCCTAGTATTTTTTGATTCTTCTTATCTTCTAGCTTCTGTTCTCTCTCTTTTCCATAACATGCTTCATATCGTTTCACACTGTCTTTGTACTTCCCCCAAGCTTCTCCTTCACTTGCTACGTCCCATTTCTCTGGACATTACTTTCAAACGCTCTTCTGGAGTGGAGGCTTCCCCCATGCCTTCCATTCTCATCCTTTACCTTTACTCCCTCATACGAATCCATAATAATTCCTCAGTTCGAGAATGATATAGCTGGAAAAACCTGCAGGGGGCAAATACTGCACCTCAGACTCCCCACTGCTCTGGAACCAGTGATTTAGAATTGATGCATCCTGCACAAATCGATGGGTACCATCAGTCAAATAGATGGATGCTGCCAGCTGACAGATATCCTTTTACATCCTCTTCGCTTTTCTCACAAGTGTAGAGTTAACGCATAGAGGGGGTGAAAGAGAGGAGGGCTGTGTTGGCTTTCTCCACAGGATCAACTCAGAACCTGCAGAGCAAGTGAAGATAAAGAGAACATGGTGGGGTACTGGAATAGGCGGGCTTAAAGTAACACAACACAGACCTCTTTGTGGCTCCCTCTGCCTATGTGTTCAACGGTCCCACTGAGTCTGGCTCTACACCTGAGTAAAGCACATATGATAGCCCATTAACACAAGTCTCCTATATAATTTTGCTATTTTTTCTCCTAGGAAGAATTTTTAGTGTTTTATCAGCTCTCAGTTGTGCTGCCTTTTGGGGGATTCTTTTATTATTTTTTTTTCCTGAGCTGGTTTTGGTGGTGAGTAGGAGCAAAGAAAGAAATTCAATAAGCCTGCAGGCAATTGCTGTACTGGCACTGTGCATTGCTTTTCATTTTGGAATTGGCATGAAGGCCCTCCAAGTAACACAAGCTCTCCTTTTTGACAGAATTGACAGATAAATTATATAACAAGATGCAGTTGGAGAGTTTTTTGGGGGTATGAGGATTGAGTGAAGTCAAAATGTAAAGTTCATTTCACATCAGGGGTATTCCTTCACTGTACCATTAAAATAAAACACCTTTGATCCAAAAGGCTCCTACAGCACTTCACAAAATGTTGCCAAGATTTGAAATGATGTGGCTGTCTAAATTACGTTCCTCAATCTATAGTTGGACATACCAGTAACAACTCGAGAATCACAAGTGTTTGACCTCTCACAAATTCTGTTCAATTGGCGGGGCAAGGCCCTGCAAATTATTAGTACCTTTAAGCTGTACAAGTAATTTTAGCTGAAACTGTATATTCTTTGAAAATACTGATTGAATTTGTACAAGAAACTAATATCTATGCATGCTGGAAGCCAAAACAGATGAGTGTCCTTGTTTCTTCTAACTTAATTTGAACCTCCTGGAGCCCCACAAAAATTCCCTGACATTTCCCATTCTTGGTAACACTTGCCTTATATTCAAATCATGAAACATATTGGACTATATTTTTCATACTAATGATTTCCAATAAACGCTTTCAAAGCTTTGGAAGCTGTCTGCCCCAAGTGAGTTTCAGATCCTTCAGGAAGAATTATAAGGCAATATGAAGTGAGGAATGGAGAGGAGAAGAAGTTGGAATAAGCCTTTTCCTACATACACAGTAAGCAAGGCACGGCACTAAACAAATAGTCCCTAGTTAGGTCAAAAATAAACCTGCAGAAAAGAGATAAACAGGTTGCTCTCTATTCTATATACTGCTCAAAACTCAAGATTTCCTGTATTACAAACAAAAATTCTTTGCTCTTTTCCAAAAAATCATTAGGGAAAGGTTTTTTACATCAAGGAAATCATACAACACAAGGTTCATATAAAAGCGAAGGAGTAGTAGTTCATTTATACTCTTACTGTCTAAATGTCATCACCTATTTGCCTCCTCAAAAATACATCAATCTGGCACCACGGGAGGAAAAATGTTCCTTAAAGCACTAGAAATAGGAGAGAAAAAAACAAAGTAAGTATAAACTGAGAAATTATTATCAAATAACACATTGCATTTCTGTGGCTCCTACCATATGAGGATATGAAAACATACTGAAATAATTAAATTATTTAACAACCCAATTGTCCAAAAAGGTTTCTTTTTTGTGAGATGAAACAAGAAATCTGTCCAAGCCATGTCCATCTTAATACTTCCACAATGAGCCTCATCATTCAATCACAAGGTCGATACCTCTACACATTCAATAACCAGCTCTTTGACACTGCACAATTTTTCCTTAAATTCCATAACCTCTGATCACTGAGGGGCAAAAACTAAGTGTTCCCAACATATGTGTAAAAATGTAGTTGTCCTAAATACTTCCACATACCCCACCCAGGGTCAGTATTAAGAGGAATATAATCAGCACATTCCCTGCTCTGAACCCCCCTAGCACAGCTTCCAGCCCACGTGCGTTTCAGCCACGCCAGCACCTCTCCACACTTCTACTGCAGCACATGCAAGCCCTCGTAAGTATCCCATTTCTTCTTTAATGACAAATTCTTTCTTGTACATTGGGTGTTCACTGGAACAAGAAGCTCAACTTACTCAAACAAGCTGAAACTTTTATGTTGTTTGCATTAAAATTTCTCTTCATGGCCAACTTGGTATATTCAGGGTTGGGTAGCTCCAACATCACAACAATCATCGAATTCGTACATGTTTTCAAACTCCTTAAACCATGTAATACGTTTATGCTGCAATATAATTTTATCTGATACTAAATTTGTTCAGTGTCCATAACGGATGTAAGGCGGCAAACCCTCACACAGAGGTATTCTGGGACACCGTGGATGGAGAAGTTTAGTCCGTACCATTAGCGCAATGCAGACAGGTGAGGTGTGCTCTGCCTGCTCTAGTCTGCTACCACGTAGCCTGGTGTTTTACACAGGCAGACAGGGATGGTACACAGCCTGAATTCAAAATGCCATCCTACTACCCAGGATGCACCGAGCAAGAAACAAATACAGTACATATGAAGATGTGTGTGGAGTAGAGCCAAGGAAGATGCTGAGGCGTAGCTTACTCCCTCGCCCAGGCTTGCTAAGAAATCACAGTTATCCTTGAACAGCTTAATGTGAGCATCTCTGGACAGCTGTAATTCAATGATGGCTTTGCTCTTGGTAAAGCATTACGCATTCTCCCACAAAATGAAAATATTCATTAGGAGGCTTGCAGTTTTGCATTTTTATACGTTTAAATTAAGAGTTTGTCCAATCAGAACTATATTATACAAGTAAAGAAAGTTATTTTACAGGCTCTTAACTGGCAGCTCAGTCATGGTAATGAATCAGTTTCACAACTCTGCTCCTGCTGCCAGTTGTCATCCTTTCTAAGGATGCTGAATTTATGAATCCGTCTGCAGGGAGCTCACATACATCTCCTATATAGTTCACTAGCAGTCTCTTCTTGGTACTAAACACCACACCACGCTGTTACCCACTGGACTCAGAATGTCTTTGCTGCACAGTTTTCCTATAAGGAGGTAGGTATCTATAAGGGGGTAGGTAACTATTTGTTGCCATCTTGTTTATTTATGAAGACAGGACATACCCCAAATCCTCTGCTGACAGCTACAAAAGGACCAAGGAAAGCCAAGTCCCTTTCTGAGCAAGGCTGTGCTCTCAGTGCTTTCCACCGACTGCCTCCACTGGCTTTTTCCTTGTTGTGACTTGCAGCAATTCCAGCAGCTGGTGCTTTTTTGGGGCCACAGCAGAGTCTTCAGCCACAAAGCCTAGTGACAACTTGGAGTAGAGAATAATAGGTCTGCCTTTCCAAGCTGCTGGTCGGAATTTTGTTTAAACCTTTATTTTAATGTACAGCTCACAGGCATCTGATTTTGCTTTCCTGTTAGACATTAAAGGTTACATAATTAACCATCAGCTAATTGCAGGGAAGATTAGGAGTTCCTCACACTATTCTTCCACTTGTACAGGCTGTAAAAGGAGCCCATTACCAGAAGCAACACTGTTCCCCTTACCACTACCCTCCTCTTTTAACTAAAAAATCCTTGAATGGCTTTTGCAGGCTTAATTTCTGATGGCATTTCAACAGTAAGAATTAAGACACTTATTGAAACTATTAGAAATTTTATTTAAAAAAATTACAGACATAACAATACACCTTCTCTATATGAGATTAGAAAGGAAACATTTTAAGCCCCAGAGAATCATAGCTTTACCTGTTACACTTGTTTAAGGAGAAAACTACAATCTTTATTTTCTGCAAAAGAAGGAAAACTCAACAATATAACATCGTAACTACTCTGCAAATTTACTGAAAAAATAAACCAACTTTGTTCAAAAAGAGTGCAAGGGAAGTACAAGATTTTTTCCATCTTCCACCTTTCTTCCCTTCCAAAAAAAAAAAAAAAGGAAAGAAAGGGAAGGCTTAAAATGTTCTTCCTCTCTCCTCTTTCCAAAGGCTTCTTTTAGCAGTTACTACAAATGTTTTTCTAGAAGCAAAGCCAAAACAAGAGGCACAAAGTGGATCTTATCTTCATGTAATTTAAAGAGGAGAACAACTATTCTCAGATGTTTATAAGATACTGCTACTAATGAGATTGCTAAAGCTTAGTCAATGGAAAGTTATGACGGAATTTGCAATTGTCATGCTTGAAATAAGTTTCATCTGTTGCCAACCTATTGCAAATCCATGCTCTGGCCACCTCTGTCCTTCAGCTGAAAACATGCTTTGCCTTCCTTCTGCTCTCCCCTCCCTGCCTAATTTAATTGTAACTCAGTTATTTTGTGAAGACCTCCTCGATTGGCTGTGCGAGAAAGATGGAGTGCTACCAACACCTACAGTGACAATCTCAGCTGAGCACACATCCAGCCACATGGAAAAGCCACTCGGCGAGCGCTGGTAGGAGCTGGGCAGAGCACGGCTACAGCATCATCACGTCCATCCCATGAGAGGTTTCATACCTTAAGATTTAGGTTCAACAAAGCCTTCCTCTCTGAATAGCAGCGCTGGTGCATATAGAAAAATATCAGGGGACTGAATTCTTACTGGGCCACTGAAAGCACAGCACAGATTTACGTGACCAAAGAGGCACCTACAATTAAAGCCCTACACAGCACACAGGGTATCAACACTTTGAATGAGACATTCCCCTCTCACCGAGCAAAACCAGGCAAGATCTACGCAATGTAAGAGAATGATTTTAGCAGCACTACCCTGAGTAACACAAGATGGGTTTCAGAACACATGTGCTCCTCTCCAGCCATATAACCACTTTTATGCTTTGGTTTATTTTAAAAAGAAGAATATAGACTCTTTCACAACTCCTAAGCAGAGACAGTGTCAGATGACTGACAGAAGTAGTCATTTGTTTAAAAAAACCCTTTCATCTGAAACCTTTTCATCAGAATTTCAGAAAATCTGAAACATTACTTAGAACATACTTACAGGTACCTGAGATACCAGCAGTGAATATAGTTTGCTCTGAATTTTCACCATTTTAGTGAACTGACTAGCAAATGCGTCTTCTGGAAAGTGATAAGAGTTTTCCTTTTGAACTCCTGTTCCGAAACCCACCTGAGTGTGTACTTAAACCACTGGTTTTAGTGATCACTGCACCAGGACTTAAATGCCAGTGCAAACCCAAGACACCCCTCACACATTACCCCCTCCAAAAATATATATAAAAAAATAAATCAACCCATGAAAGTTTTACATCTACAGCAAGTTGAATTAACCACACCCTTTGAGCTTCCTAAAAATGACCAAAAAAAAGTCACAATCATTTACTGCGTGAGAATGCAGTAAGAGTGGTGGGGTTTTGTGAGCTGGTCTGAACTCTTTAATGGGGGATCCTTTGAGACATACAGTAGCTTGTTGGTAACGGAATTCAAGTGTGGGGATGACAAAAGATATTTAGATGCACAGTACCTTTACAGAAGGTACTACAATCATTTTGAACTGAAGTCTTCCTTTAAGGTTTTTACACATGAAAAAAATTCTCAAGCCTCAAAACTGTTCACGTAACTGATCTTTCAGTCAGTATCGGAGGGAAACTACCAAGAATTTAAGCAGTGCTACAATCTGCATGTATCTTTTCTATGCACACACACCTGACAGAAGAAAGGTCAGAAACAACAGAATGTAAAGCTATGATAACACAGTATTGTGCTCCTGAGATTAGATGATTTTTAGACACTTTAAGTAACTTCATCCTGTCAAAAGGAAAGCTGAACGTGGGCCATTTCCCTGCTGTTTACAAAAACCATTCCATTTTTATCTCATTTTAAAATTCTTTGATTATTACACAACAGTACTTTTGTGACTGTGTTATCAAACAGGAAACATGGCTATTACACAATGTGGATTGTTCAAAAGTGAGCATTTTGGGGCTGTGATGGTACAGAATAAATCTACAGTTTGTAATTTAGTCAGTCTCGAGAGAACACTTGAGGAACAATAGGAAACTTGGCATAAAGAGCCTGCTCAGCCTTAGGAAACTCTGTTCTCCAAAGGCAAGTGGCTGACTTCAGCTCTGATTCCATCTCCATCCCCACCATAGGAACCAATCCTACACATGAAGTCAATCCTTGTGCTGTAGACCAGCTTTTTGCATTGGTGCACGTAGCCCAGCAGCGATCTACCTTTAACTGCTTATTTCCACCACTTCTTAAATTCCATCTGCTAGGCCAGCACAACTGCTTTGACAGTCATTAAGACAAAAAGACATAATTAAGCACAATAAACAATGGTTATTATAGCTAGGTCAGTTCTTCAAAGGCACAAACAGTTGCCCAGCACACAGGGTTTGAACAAAAGGAATGTTGTGTGACAGCAAGGACAACTGGCCAAGGAGCATACACAGGAGAAAGCGCAAAAGCAGCTGCTTGCAGAATTGGAGCACTAGTGAACGTGCCAGTAACCAAGAACTAATGCTTTCTAGGAAAAAGAAAAAGATTTAAGAAATAATAAATAATTATATTCCCACCCAACATGTATTTGAGTCCTAATTTTATTCTTATACAGTCCTTTATGTACGGTAGAACACTTGCAACTCCCTGCACACCTATTACCTTCTACAATATGAACATCAGAATGAATTTTGCCTCCTTCCCCCTCCTCCCCATTTTTACAACTGTGAGCGTTACAGGATCAGACTGTAGCACAAGAAGAAGTTAGATTAAATTATCTGCTGGAAGCCATTTCCATTATTCTGCTGTATTAAAGTAAGTTTTAAAATGAAGTTTTAGTATGCATATTAAAAAATATGACACATTAAATCATAAAATAATTTGGACTGGAAAGGACCTCTGGAAGTCACCGAGTCCAACTCTCTGCTCAAAGCAGGTCTAAGTCTATCAGGATGATCAGATACTCATCAAAGTTAAGCATCTCCAAGGCTGGAGACTCCATAACCTCTCTGGGTGATTGGTTCCAGTGCCTGATTATCTTAATGATAAAGAGAGATAATCTTTAGTCACCCTTAAATTTAGTTAGAACTTCCCCATGTTCCAGTTTGTGTCCGTTGCCACTCACCCTGTCCCCATGCACCTTGAAGACAAGCCTTGCTGTGAATCCTCCCATTGAAGGGGCTGAAGACACCAACAAGATCTGGCCTTAGCATCC
>KZ505636.1:467515-481238 GCA_002844005.1 Limosa lapponica baueri
AAAGATACTCAGGTCTCTCAGTTTCTCCTTTGATGTCACATGTTCTTGCTTCCTCAACATTTTGGTATCCCTCCACTAGACTTGCACCAGAAGACCAGTATCTGCCTTGTATGAGGAAGCCCACAGTTGGTCACAGTACTCCAGCAGTGTTCTCACAGGGGGAACAATCACTTCCATAAACCTGCTGGTTCCGCTCTTTGCTAATAGAATCAGTGTCCTGTCTGGGCTTTGTTACGGGAATGTCTCTTTCCCTAAGGGCACCTGCTGGCTTAGGTTCACCTTGCTGTCCACCATATTTCCTTTTCTGGAAAGTTGCTTTCCATGATCCCTGCTTGTACTCCTACATGAGGTTACTCCATCCTAGATGCAGGGCTCCACACTTGGCTTTGCCAAGATGCTTCTCCAACACATTCCCATCAGACAATTCCTCCAACCTGCCGCAGTTCCCCTGAACTGCCACCCTGCCCTGCAGCATATAGACTGCTCCCCCTCCAGTTTGGTACAGGAAAATCACTTCTAAAGAAAGACACCTACTATCTTCATGGACACATCAGTTCCCACAACTGTTTCCCAGCCAACAGGTAATTGCAGACAGTAAGCACATGGGTTGACATGTTAAAACAACTTTCCACACGTAGATGAGTTCCAGAACATTCAGAGCAAAGAGGGAAAGAGGTATATGGTTGGAATAAGGTGAGTCATTAAATTTTTGCATCAACCTTAAATGCAAAACTGTATGCAGAGACAGTGTGTCTTCCTTTCCAATATTCATATTCACCTCACTGATCAGTTATTATATTCACAGAAGTCTAAAAAGGATCTTAAATTTTCTGGCTTAGAGGTGCTATCATACATTCTGCAGTGCAAAGGTGCTAAGAAAACAGTGAAGTGTGAGTCACTGGCTGAAGAAACTCAAACTTTTAAAAAAACAAAACCAAAAACAACAAACCCTTCAAATTACAACAGTTGAACAACACAGGGCTTTGTTGCTTCACATTTGCATTGTGAATCTTAAGAACTTCAGATTTCAAAATAAAAGCTTTCAACCGTACCCAGCTCATTAGCTAGACCTTCTGAAAGACCTTCCCCACCCCTGAAACAAAAAGCTCTACTCCAAAGTTTCCAAGACTGGGTAAGATTAAAAATGAGATTTAGAAAAGGAAAAATTCTGAAGCATTAAACACACAAGTCTACCCAAATTATTCTGCATGTAGATTACGTAAGGTTTCGTAAGAGGTGTAGGCTACACATGCCTTCTCTCTACCAAGCTGCTTCTGCAACAGAAACAAAAACATGGAAGTGCAGAAAAAGTTTTTGGTTTGGCCAAATGTTCAGTGTGGAACCATTTGTTTGTACCATCCACGTTTAGCTTTTTGTGTGACATCTGCAATGGATAATGAATAACTGCAATTCCCCGCTTCCAAACTCAGACAGCTCTAAGAGCAATAACATCCTTTGGTACAAACAAATCTAACAGAACTGACATTTTAAATTCTGCAAACTGTGATCCAAAATGCTTCAGAACACCATTATGCTCAAAAAGCCCCCTGTAAAACATAATTAAGTAACTAAGTTATAGAGATGCACAGACTGTTAAAATTGGCCAATTTTATTCCAATGCTGTTAGATGGAACACATAATTACCTCTTCTCAAGAAAGTTACATATTTATGTGCTTTTTAATCAAATGAAAACTGTTTTTCCCCCCCGCGGAAATATTTCAATAGAAGCCAGAGTCTTGAGTAGCCCAGTTCGGTGCCTAAAAATAAACAATAAATCACGATTAGTAAAAAAGAAATTACTACGTTACCTATTGATTACTGAAACTTACAAGAAATTATTAAAAAAATTATAATACTAATACATGGCTATGAAATACATATGAAGGATAACATGTTAATTAATGAAGGATACCCTATGAGTTTGAAGCAAACATTGATATAGCAGAAATACATACTGTAATTAAGTTGTACAGCCCGAGTCTCCTAAACTTGTAGTTTTTAAAAAGGAAAAGTTCTAGAAGATTCCAAAATAAATATAAAAATAATTTTGCAGATATATTTTTATAGAAAATAGTATTATGTAAGTTTCACAGGACCTCCCTTTAATGAAATAAATTAATGCCCTGCTGCTTGTCCAATTTCCATCAATATTTCAGACAAGCAGTGAGGAAGTCCAATACAACTTTTAATATTTTTAAAGTTTTTTTTTAGTGTGTCATTCAGTCATTTTCCTGTTTTAAGTATGTATGGCTGGACCTCAGTCATCTACCTTACACTGTTCTCTCTCAGAAAGCTCCCCATGTTTTAAGGAGGACAGAAGCAAAAACCAGATGATCTTGCTGACTTCCCTATTTTCCCTGGTTCTACCTAAACCTCTGGCTGACCTAATTATATTCTCCAGTACTACATGAAATGGGTAGAACAATTAGGGTTTTGCACAACTCCTCCTTCATGTTTCGGTCTTAAGTACCATTCACTCTACTCTTAATACTGTATGTACACCTGCAGATAATTTAGAAGTACAAGTTAAATTTATTTTATTTACTTGAATTAATTTATTTTTATTTACTTTAATAAATGTCACCCTTCAAAACCAACCCTTTCCAGGTGGTGAAGGAGACCATTTGAAGGAAGCAAAGAATCAAATGATGACAGAAGCACACCTAGTTACACAACAACAACAAAAAAACAGGAATACCTAGTAATGAGGAAGTGTGAGAAGACAAAAATCAGTCTAATGCTTAGCATAAGAAAATAAACCTTTTCCAGTTTAATTCCTAGTGTGAGAACTAGAAATCACTAGAAACTAGAAAACTAGGTACATCAGATGAATTAAGAAACAAGAATTATACTTAAATATATCTCACAAAAAAAAAGATAGCAGGAATTCAGAAAAATATAACATATACCAACCTCAGATCTACCGCTCTGATTCAATTTCTTCTCAATGTTCATAGCCAACATTTGACTACGAAAAGACAGGCTTTTGGTCTTTTCAATCACTTGTTGATAAGGTGAGACTGCATTGTTGCCCATGACCACATGGCCCTAAAACACAGGAAAGGTACAGCAAATTTAACAATCACTCAGAATGCATACACCTTTAATTTGATGCTTTGCTTCCAGAGCTTTTACAAATCATCTTACACAAGGATCAAAAAAGAATAAATGAAGTCCACTACACTTTGTAGGCCAAGAAAAAACAACCAACCAACAGAAATTAGAGTTCGCTGTATCCAAATTAAGTAAAAAACTTAATGAAAAATGCAACAAATTCACTGGGATCCATCTATACAGTCTTACCAGCTTTGAATCCAGTTTGGCATCTAAACGTGCATTTCGAATTAGATTGACGATCCATCTTTCTGCTTCTTCAGGAGTCATATTTAATTTATCTGCCAACATACTGAAAGAGACAATCAAAAAGTGAAATAGAATCCCTCTAGCATTAGTACAGTTGATTAGGGACTACAGAAAACAAGCTAAATCAACACAATTTAGACACTTGTCTTCAATAAATACCATGTATCTGGGAAGTATGCTTTTGTTTGACTGAAGTGACTTGAAAGCGTACATACATCCACTCCTGCACATCTCCCACCCCCACTGCTTTACACCAAGCCATTGTAAGGAATTCACATCCTGAAAGTATATACTTAATCATTCTGAGCTACATCTTGCACTTAAATCTTGACCTGCCTAGTATTTATATAATCCTATTAAACCTTGCCTACATAAACATTCTTCGGAAAATTGTCAATTAAGTAATCTCACCACAACATAAACCAACAACCATCATTATAAAGATAACAACTGCATGCTTTATTCTTATTTAAATCCAGCTAGCAGTCACAAGAATTTAGACTAACTGGTCCAGGAAAGTGTCCCTCAGTAGCTCATTTAGCAACAAACTTCTCCCTGAAGTTTCTGGAACAAGAGTCATGAGACAGAGTTTGGTATAGAAGATGTGACAGATATACCATGTTCAAACTTCTTGCAATTTCAAGAAGGGATGGTGGGGGAGGACAGAGAAAGGAAAATTCTTAATGAAACAAGCACTCCTGGCCAGGAATAATTCCTTCTGATGACATTTCCATGGCTTTCCAGCCAGCTCCTTTAGCTTCCTGCTGGCAGTTGGCTCACACAGGACATTTGAAACACTCATTCTTCCATCAGCTTTCAGACGAAGGTAACAAACATGAGGTAAGGGCTACAGACATGACCAAAAAACCACCTGGCTACGTGGAGTAGCAGAAGAGGTCAATTTCCCACCATTTTACAGGTTCTTGCTTAAACATAGCTTTCTCCACCTGAAAGAGTGAATTCCCTCTTGACAATTATTAGTGCCAAGCAGATACTTTATAATATCAGTTATTCCCTTGTCTATCTAGCTAGACTATCTATACAGTCTTCTATCCTGTATGTTCTTCTCCCAACTATAAAATTAAATTCAACTTCTTGTCACAGACAAACATGAAGTGACACTAACAGAAAAAACCCAAAATAACTTCAAATACTGGACTTACACTGAACTCACTGCAGCCAAATGACACAAGTGGGCGAAGTATATGGAGTTTGGTAAAGCAAGGGGAAGTAAATTCTAACCACAGTTGCTACTGTTCCACTAGAACTGTTAATCTGTGGTTGAATTAGCAGTTGTAGAGAGTTAAGGCGGATAAGAGACTAGAAAATATCAGGTATGTGAATTTTTGTGGTTATGAGTCATCTAGGCAGAGTAAAACAGATATTTCAATAGGAAAAGCTACAAATTGCTTTAATACCTTTGAATCACTGATGTTGAGCACTTGACTTGAAACTAAAGAAACTTCAAACTGAGAGAACAGTTTGGGATGTAGGGTGGGGAACAGGTGGGATGTAGGTCTGTTTGGGGGACCTCTCACATTTCTCTTTTGGACACATCAATAGGATTCAGATAAAATAACTTCTCCTCCAGATGACCACAACAATGGCTACTGCCACTACACTAGGGATTAATGGGATCGAAGCACGGAACCTCTATCCTTGGAGACAGTCAAGAATCAACTAGACAAGGCCTTAAGTAGCATAATGGAACACTGCAGTGGGTCCTGCCCAGAGTTTTAACTGGGTGCCCAGGACTGAACCAGATGGACTTCCAGAAGTCCCTTCCAACCTACAGCACCTTTCTGCTTAACCCAAAGTCCCTGTGGGCTTGGAGGGAAAGAGGGCATAGACTTCTAGAGAGTCATTCCAAGCCAGAAACTACAAAGTGCTTTACATCATCTAGCAGACAATTCTACTTTTTCTTATTACATCTACATCATACTAGCTCAGCTTCTTCAGAGGTGAGCTTTTTTAAAATTGAAACATGTTATATCAACAAACATAGAGCACAGATGTAGCTACATGACAGAAATACCACACCTCTGTACAGGTATTTTTTTCCTGCATACACATTTGAAAAAAATTTACAAATTGTAGAATGAAAATGACAGGGTAAAAAAGGGATATAAAAACCTATTTTATCTCAACTATTAGCTTTGACATTTACATGGATTTAAGATTTTATTATAGAGTAAGCAAAGTTATCAAGTAAAATCTACCTTTTAGTGAAATAAAGGTATCTGTATTAAAAACCATAGAACTTTATCACTCTTTTGACACAAAAGATGACTTTACTTCAGCACTTGGGGCAACTGGATTCCATTTTAGAGTCTCCTTGCAGGCTACACCGAAGCAGCCAGCACCACCTGAAGTGCCTGGATGTGTAACATGGAGGAGGTACTTGCCTTATAAAGCAACACATACAGCCAAAAAAGCCTTCTTCCAAAGCAAATTCACTGAAGATCTACCCTGATTACAACTTGTGTAACGAACAACACTACTCTCCCATCACACTGTTAAAATAGCAATCTAATACTTTCAAGAGATGCAAACTACAGCTTAGCCCCCAACACGTTTAACAGCTCAAGTAATAGTGACACATTCAGATTTACAAATACATAATAATACCATTAATACTAAGTAATGGGAGCAAGAAAAGTTGTATTTTAGATTACCACTGTTTACAAAGACTCCCACTGTAATCCAATAAAAAAATATCAGTGAATTATAATGAAAATTTTATTAACATTTAAGGAATGCTGTCTACCACTAAGTTACACGTGATTTCAAAGGGTAGTTCCTCAACTGTAGTTTCAAAAATAGTTCCTTAGATTATTTCCATCCCTCTGTTTTACAAGAAGATTGACTTATTTGGGTCATGCTAGGACAAGTGTTATTTAAGCTTTCCTTTGGTTAAAAGGTACATTTACTGAATTCCACACACCTTTATATATAAACAAGCTTGTACTGCACAGGGAAGAAAAATATATAGGAAAGAGAAATGGAACATATTCAGCTCGTCAATTAAATACAGGCATATCAAACTACTCAAAACACATTCTGAATTAATTTCATCTATTACTCCCTATTAAACAACATAATTCAAACAGCAAACAAACTGCAGGATGATTTGAGATGTATAAACTTTAAATTACAACTGATAAAGCAACTACATCCTTTGGAAACATGTCAGCTGCCTAGCAGATGTAAGTAGTTAAAAAAATAAAACTAAACGAGCCATCTATTTTCTATTTAACATAAGGAACAGCAGATTTCCCACTAATTATTTTCAAATTTGTTCCGAGTAGTTAAACAGTACTTATCAAGCACTGTGGTACAACCAACTCGTTTTCAAATCCAGGAATAGCAGTGGAAATCACTTGTGGACAAAGAAATGCAAGAACTATGCCTCAAACATTTAATTAAAAGCATTTTGACTGGCATATTTCTTCAAAAACAAGTCTGAAATGCACTAAAATACTTATGCACCCCACTTAATAAGCCCAGATCTAATGACTGTTACTGCTTGTGCAGAAATTTAAGGCTTATGTCCATCATTTAAAACTCAATGACCTACTGAAAAGAATCTCATTACTCATGATTGATTCCATGTGCAATTACCTGAAGTGATACATGGTAGGAATATCCATGTCAATCTGAAATATATCTCTACTCAAAGTTTATTACTTACCTCACAACACACCATAACACTTAAAGACACTGCTACCTATATTTTATGAATCACTTGCACACAACAAGGAGAGCCAACTACGGTATTTTCTATCATACTTGAAGATGAAACACCACATATGGCACAAAAAATATTAACTGTAAAAAGTAATAAAACACTAAATAAGTGACAACCACCTACCATAAACCTTGATTTCTTAAATAAAGCTTGCTGGTTTTACTGTAAGGAATCACTGGTATATTATCCAGTTTATCAGTATCTTTTGACAGAGACTTGAAGCATATTTAAGATACATCCTCCAGACTCTGTTCAATAATTAGAGCCAGATCAGAGAAGCAGACTTCTTAAATATCTAATGTTTAGTTAAAAGAGTTAAAATATCTAGTTTCATTGAAAATTTGTGCAACACTAACATTGTAAATACTGATTTTTAGTACTAAAAATCATTTACACAAAGCAAGACACTGTGGGGTTTTATATTCACAAAAAACTCATTCATAAGAGAACTTTATTTACACTTTTTCTTCCAAATACTTATTCAGAACCCCTTCACCACTAAATGGGCAGTACTCTCCTAAAGCGATTTTTAGATAAAGTATTAGCCTTATAAAAATGAAGGTAAGCATGGAAGTTTCATTCACAGCATCTAGTTCAGTTTACTATTATGACTATGCTTAAGATACAATACATCACAGGTGGTGAAAACACTCCAGTTTGCCATTTACATTGAACTCAGAGTATTTTAAGCTTATACAGAGGGTAAATAAGTAATTTTTCAAATGCACTGAAGACAAATGTGTCACACAGCAAAGAGGGATTAAAAGTAATATGAAACTTTGACGTTTCTTCAACTATATCTATCCATGAATATAAGCTTTTAAATATCCTTTCAATAAGCTTGCAAAACTCTAAGACAATTTTCTCTCAAGTCCTTTTCTTTTGAAATCAAGCACCATTAAATCACTTCCTCAGAGGACCAGACACACATTTGCTGTGGATGCAAGCTGGTAACAGGACTCCATTGAACTTGATCGATTTAACAGCTTTGGTTTCTGCTGTCTCAAGGATCACTGCACTGTTCTCTACCATTGAGATTTTTATAGCATCCAGAGTTTTTCACTTCACTTTTTTCCTTTTTAATTTAAGGGATGTGGAAATATGGGGAATGGGGGCAAAGGCCAAGTCGAAAGGGACCTCAAGCATGCATAACATCTTCCTGCTTACTTTCTACAATAGAGGAATTGGAGCTGATCCATTTGAAGTGTCTGCTTTTAGAAAATTAATTTGAGTAAACAGACATCCTTGCTAATAAAAACATTTTTTTACAGCCAGATCACTTTGTGCCACAGGGACCAAGATCTATTGTTTTCTATCAAATTAATGAAAAAGGCAATACAGTTCCAAATTTTCAAAGAACATACCTATAGACCTACATGAAGACCTATGGGTATCTGTATCTACCAAATATAAATAAATTTAAGAAACTGATGTATTTGCAGTTTGTATTTTCTTAATATCACCACTCTATATCAATAGATATGGAATTGAGCTCCAAATTAAGACACATGAACTTAGGTGACACTGGGTATGAAATTTCCCATTAAATGCAGTAGAGCTTTAACTTGACATCATGAGAAAGTTTTAGCTTGAAAGCACTGGTTTTTTTGGGGCTGGGAGTGGTAGAGAGATGATGTTTTAAAAGTAACCACAAAAATTCACCTTTAAATATGATAGTTGTAATTTAAGTATATCACATTAGAGCTATAAAACTAAGACAACAACTATCCAATTAAATTTCAGTTAATGTTTTTCATTTCATCCGATAACTGAATAATGTACTACTAAAGTTTACAGGACTTGTCAAACTATCATCCATGATTGATTTTTCTGAACTGCCATATTAAGAAGTTATCTTACCCAATGCTGATACATTGATGGATGCGACAAAAAGTCTCAAATATAAAGAGACGGGCATTCTCAATGAAGTCCTCAAGGCATGCCACTAAGAAGAAATCATTCACAAGCACCTGTAAGTGTAAGAAAACAAGGAAACACTAAGAACAAACATGGAAGTAGTAGTTTACTGGCAGACGCTGTCAGTAAGCAAGATCAGTGAACAATCCACCTAAAAGCAGTTCTTGGTGTGTTCAAAGATGTGGAGAAAGAGCTATAGTCTTAGGAGAAATTTTCAGTGTTCTGCAGCTTGCTCAATGAAAAATCACATGCTAACACAATCACTGAAGTCTCACTCAAGAAGAGAACAAAGTCTACTGCTGGCATAATTCTACTGGAGATCCCTCCAACACATAGAATGTAACTCCCCCCACATATTGAAGAATTTTTCTCTCACTTTGCAATTTCATCAGCATTCTCCTTACCACACAAAACCGCTTCCTTAGCAGTGCAAGTGCGTCTACACAGTTCAGATTACAAGACCACCAGCCCTATGTAGTGAAGATGATTATAAACCTTCTGATTTACCCAGTTTGGTGACTAATACTAATGAAAGGAAAGCCAAACCAGAGGCTATAATGTTTGGCTATTAGAAATACTAACTTTTATACTAGTCAACCCAAATGCAATGTATCTTTAGCTGTTCATAGCAGATGAACTTCCAAGAATATGTATTTCACTATCCTAATGTTATCTCACATTACTTTTCACCATTACAATTTCAGGATGGAGTGTCTTTCACAACAGAAGACAAACCCAAGCTTTTCTTCAAGCACTTTTCAAGCACTAATGGAAAAGCTGAAGCTCAGCCAAATGCATGATTACCTATTCACTTCTTGTTCTAGAACTGCTTAAATATAATTTTAAAGTTATATGCTCAACAGTAAGTCTTGTTTAAGTGTTACAAAATGAGTTGTCAAAAAACCCAACACAAAAATAAAAAAAACCCACACATGTGAATTAAAGCTCATCAGAAAATATTGGAAATGGAATCAAACACCCCTTCACACAAATTAGCTGGCCATTTTGAGTTTTAAAGATCTTTACTTAAAAGAAGAAAGGTCTTATAAATGTTATGAAGCTTACTGTTTCACACTCCCTCAGCTTCTTCTGTGCACCATCAAAATCAAAGTTAACATACAAGCATTCCACAAACTCTGTGATAGGGTCCCTGTATGTGTAGGACTCCTGTCAAAAAAATTAGGAACATTATTAGAAATCAAGGTCACAAGATCACTCAAGTATTCGTTATGTTCTTCAAACAAAATTTAGTACTGGAAACAAGTCCATACCTCATCTTAAATAAAATAGTAAGTTAAACTTCCCAATTCCTCTTATAAAAGCTGAATAAATGTACTCTTTTCTCCCCCAGTTGTACAGTTACAACCATAAGTGCAGTTTCACCTTCAGCATTTAGCACTGCAATCTCTGTGTTAGGAGAGTGTCAGAGACCAGAGCTGGTTCTGTATCAAGCCTCCAAATTTCTTAAAATATGGTAGAACAGACATTCGTTCTAAATTCTGATTTCAAACACTAGTCCAACACCAAATCCTTCATACTTCAAACTGAACAATCATTCAATTTACACTGACAACATAGCTAACACAAATAATGCTTATATATATATACAGACATTGCTTGAATTTATTTTGGCATTACAGGAATTACCTTCAACTACAAGGCAGGAACATCACTAGATCTATATATACACATCTTCATAAATTAAAACATAATTAAACATCCCCCGATATGTCTCTAACATTTTAAGACAGCTTAATTCAATATTGACAATATCTGCTTTAGCATACAAAAAGATCAGCAGATTAAGGGAATTACTACGAGACATTGTTGGCTTTTTCCTGGATCATTTTTTTTTTTTTCCTTCCCCAAAGAATTGCATTTACTATCTCATGACTTCAGTTTAAAATTAAGTTTTACATGTAAAGGTGGTTTTGGGTTGGTATTTTTGGTTTTTTTTGAACACCAAAATTATACTTCTTAACCATGTAACTAAAATCCACTATGTAAAACAGTCTTGGAACAATGACCTTTTAAATTTAAGAGATGAACAACAAACTGCTTACCTATCAGTTCAAATATATTGCAAGTGTTAGCAATCTCTAACTGCAAGTAGAGCAGTTAGCCTACCATATTACATTTGACAAATCACTTCATTCAATGCTTTGCTTTTCCTGTGGAGACAAATCACTAGTTATCCTGTCTGAACTGCTTTCAAAACTGTAGAACCTCTGCCACTTCATGACTTAATAAAACAAACCATACAGAATAGAGTCCTAAAAAATAAATGTCTTATCAGGTACTTTAAAACCAGAGCCGGAGTTGGTATTTTTGAAGAGGAACACTCTAGTGATCCCTTTTTATTCATACCAACTGTACAAGATAAAACAGAAGCAAAAAACTTGCTTGACTTCAAGCGTAGTATGAACTTCTCGTATTTGAAGTTCCGTGCTAAAATCAGGTTTTAGCTTAAGATAAACAACAAGTCTTAACACTTCAACTACTTCATAGCTTCTTATGCTACTTCTTTTGTAAACACTAGTGTCTAAAAACATATTAGGTATGCTTAAAATTTGATCTTTCCATTTAATGTGTTTTGTATAAGTAATTACATCAATGCATGAAGTGGATATAATTGATTGCCAACCTGTAATATCTGCACTGTCACATATATCATAGTTCGCTATTCACAGTACGTTGTTATCATTAAAAGCATTTTAAGCATGATTGTTTGTATACGGGTTGCGTGTTTTTTTCAGACAAAAGTTTTTTGCCTTAACTCCCTTGATTGCTATCAAGCACAACTCTTTTATTGCTCATCGCAGTTATATGAGGATATAGACATGGACAACAGAAGCATTTTCAAGAAAATAGAGTGGTTTTGAAATGCACACAAGATCCCAACAGTTCCTTATAGGAATGGCTGAAAAAGAAAAATCAGATCGAAAGCTATTTCACACATCTCGCTGAATTTTCTGCATTTAAACATACAGAAAGCAAAACTGAGTGTACTGCTTGTTGACATGAAAGGAGGAAAAAATTATTCCGTCCTCCCACTGACCGACATGCATTTTACTTCACAGTGGAAATCTTAGTTCCATGACAGAAAGTGAGCACCAAAATACGTTAAGTAGAAGTCCTAAACCAGGCATATTGTTAGAAGAAAGTTATTATGAAGTAATAAAGGACAGAAAATACCAGCTACTTCAGTCCTTACCTGCTGAATAACCTTGACTAGATCTTTCAGCACTTGCCTACGTTTTCGAACATCCTTATTTGTTATGACTGCAGTAGTCAGATATCTGAGGATATGCGGGCACATTGTCTGAATTGCATTGAGATACCTAAAAAGAAAAAATACAGATAAAGCTGAATTTTGCATCAAAACAGTATTCACAGAAAATAGCTTACGCACCTTTTATGCAACACAATACCAGGGCTTATGACTAACCATTTATTCAAATATAGAAGGAGGTTTTATTTTTGTTAACCTTGTAATCATCTTTTTCAGATGGGGAGAGGAGGGGGGGTAAGCAAGGGGAAGAGAAGGAGCAGTGCACTAGGACGAGAGAAAAAAAGTGGGGCTAGCACTGCACAAAACAGCCCATATGCTAAGTTCAGGACAACACTAGCCTAAGCTGTCAGCTACACTAATTTCGCAAAAGGGGTTCGCACAGGCACTTACAACCAGAGGAAGTCCTTTTTCATACTGTCACCTGAGCCTGCAACTTTCTGGTTCAACTCTCCAATAAATAAGCCTATATTTACCAGTGAGAAGTATAAATTAAAAACAAACCCACACATACACTCCAAAATAAAAAAAGGAGGCAAAAAAGCCCACTACAAATTACCAGTCTACTGGTAACATCATGCAAAAAGTTCAACTGCTTTTCTTTAGTACTGTTCTCCTATTCTAATACATTAACTCCAACCGGGTACTAGGAGAGCAAAACTTGTAACTAATTTCTCACTGTTAAGCTGTTCTAGACTCCTAGATCTACATATAAAAAGTCAGTCCTCTCACAAACGGCTACAGTGTCTCAATTTTCATTTTTATTCTCAGATCTTCCTCAAGAACCATTCTTAAATAGGTTTTTTTGAAATCAAAATAGGACAATACCTTCCCCTCCAGCCATAAAGGATGCGGTAGGGGTTGATCATCTAAATTCCATCCCTGCCAAGCACCAGAAAAAAAGAGCCAGCTCTTCCTACTTCACCACCCCTTCTCCTTGAAGGGGAAGTATAACCATGAAGAAAAGCAGACCAGACACCACAAAAAAAGGCTTGGAAAAAAATTGGTGTTAATATTATTAGAACTGTGAAACAGCCTCAGGCTCTGGCCTGAAAAATGTCTGGAAAGTTTGCATATTCATCATCTGCCTTCATTTTGATTTAAAGACCCCAACATAACACAACACAACTTACTGTGGTTGGTAGAGAAAAAGGTCAATGATATTGTCTCTCCCTTTAGGATGATTAAAAAACACAAACAAAGACCAGTGGATGAGCCATGTTCTTTGCTGAAGAGACTGCAGCGGAGAGCTGACAGACTAAAAGAAAACATAACATTGGTTTAAGTCAAATACAACACCAGAAGTTTGCATGAATACTAATGCATGGAAACCTGTAAGTATTCAAAAATCTACGATTTTCCACTGGCTCCTTTTAGCTGTTATGACTCTCAGGCTGAGTTAAAC
>KZ505636.1:494682-514744 GCA_002844005.1 Limosa lapponica baueri
GCCCGGCCGGGTGGCGGGATCGGGGCCCCGTGGGTCGGCCCTGCGCCCCCAGCCCTGCCGGTGCCGCCGGTGGGGTGAAGGCGCCGGTATGGCGCGTTAGTAAGTGCTCGGAGTTTGTGTCTTGTGGTGTGGGGTCAGCTTAATAGAACTGATTTCGGAAATGGTGAAAAATTTCTTCAGCGAAAGCAGTATCGGGCGTTGGAGCGGGCTGCCCAGGGAAGTGGTGGAATCGCCACGCCTGGAGATATTTCAATGACAGGTAGATGTGGGGCTGAGGGACATGGTTTAGTGGTGCTTTTGGCAGTGTTAGGTGGATGACTGGACTCGATGATCTTGAAGGTTCCCTCCAACCTAGACCATTCTGTGTTCTATTCCATGAATTTCTCCTAAAAGTGTTACTGAGTAGCTTTGAGGTGTGAGCCCAGCCCCACCACCTTGTGCTTGGTGTAGGACCTTCACTTGATTTAATCTCTTAAAGAGGAACTGGAGGGCTCCTAAACTTTGGCACCAAGTGAACTGATTATTAAGTGGTGGTTCATGTTGGCCGTGGTTCTGAGCTCTGAGCGCATGACAGGCGAGGTGCAATAATGAGGCCAGGGAGCTGGTGGACAGTGGCTTGCACAGTCAAATCCAAGCAAATCTGGAAATGTATTGTTGACTTGAGGAACAGAAACAGGGGAATCATGAATATTGATGATAACTTGGATATTTCTTGTAGTCAGAGTAAGGATAGTAGCAACTTCACCATGATGTTAGCTCACCAGAACATTGGCAGGTATAAAAGGTACTATTTTTTTTTATACTCGGTAAGTTTTCTGCTGACTTCTGTGAGGACGTATAGTTGATTCTAGTGAGTCAAGCCCCATCTCTTCACATCAAGCATAACTCAAGCCTTTGTCACAAGGAAACTTTTCCTTCCCTGAGCAGAGGCATAAATCATTTGCTTAGTGAATCATATAACTACAGACTATGTCTGCAGCTACAGTAGCTGTTTATGCTGAATAGTGAGCTAATATAGTTGTAGTACAGATTAGTTTTAGAGTTGGCTGGTTCGTTTTAAATGTAAATGAGAAATAAGGAGGTAGTACATTTACTAAGACATTCATAAGGATGTTAGTGATGTTCTCCCTACCTTAACAGAAAGATGTAAAGGCTCCAGAATTAAGGATGTGACAGGCTGGTTTTTAGAGGTAAGTCTTAAGAGCAGCTCAATGATTACAATGGTAGAAGGTGTCCTCTAAGGAAAAAAAAAGTATTTATGCAGCATGAATTAAGTCAGTTCTTCACGTGACCCCAAGGTACTAACACTTTTATATAAATCTGTGGTATGTGTAGTTTAGTATATAGTAATGCTCTTCCCAGAACATCAGCTGTAGGAAAGAATCTCTTTTTAACTGCAAGACAACCTTATATTTTTCATAGTGATTGTAGATATCATTTGCTTTAAGTAGTACCTATATGATAGCTACATATCGCTGATGGCATACATCATCTCTAAGGGTGAAAGTTATATCCCTATAATACTTCTTCCATAGTAACTATATGGGTTTAACCAGGGCCTGTTCAAACTCGCTGCTGGTTGTTCCTCCTTAAGGCAGTTTGGTTACAGAGCTGCCAGTGGAAAGCAGGCTGCGGACTTGCCAGTGGAAGGCCCTCAGCAGTACAGAAGCTCAAGCATCCAAGGCACTGTGCGGTGCTCGATTTTATTTGATGAGTGACTGTCTGCAAGAAACAACTACAGTAATGAGTGAAAAGGTGTAAAGAAGTAGCTGGGGAGAGCCTTTTAGCAGGAAGACCATTCCAACAATACTGTGTCAAGAGGAACTGTCAGGACAACTGGTTGTTCTGAATTCCCGAAGTGGAATGTACACTGTGCTGAGGACTACTGTTCTGAGAAACGAAGAGCGTGTCTTAACTGCTTTAGCTATATCATTTCGTGAAAGAGCTATAGCCCACTTGGTGAAAATTGTTCTAAAATACCTTTAAGCTTTCATGGCAAAATTGTCTTAGCCAGTCCTAACTGAATAACTGGAAACTTGAGTTTATTTTGAACTCTTGCACAAACACCTGACTGAGGAATTATACAAGCCATAGTAATCTCTAGGTCAAATTTCATTTTTGACATAGAGCAGGCTTGAAGATGAGGTGATTTAACCTAGTGGAGTGCTTCCCTTCTGGAAATTCAGTCTATGGCACTTAAGATTCTCAAGTACCAGTGTACTTGAGATTGCTAGTTTGGTTCATGAAATAAAGAATTATCTAGAGAAGTATCTTGGGAAAATCAGGAATGTATCTTGCTCAGGCTGGGTCTTTTAATTTCATAGTTCCTAAATAGTGAGGAAATTTTGACTGAAGGATTCTATTTATATAATTGGTTGCCATTTATCTTATTGATAACACAGCAGCGGAATCCAACATTCTTTGAATTATTAGAATTTAGTAATCACTAGGAAATCATAGTAAAATACTTTTGTCTCGTATTATCAAAGGGAAATTGAACCTACTAACTTCTTTCACATCCTTTGACACAGAAGATATGATTCAAATCTTACGTAACTTGTTTATTTTTTCATTTTGGTATTTGTAATTCAGAAATTATATTTCTGTCTTTTTTCTTTTAGCTTTGTTTATATCTGGAAAAAGATTTTAATTCCTGCATTCCATAAATATTTTTACACTTGTTGCATAAAAATAGTCCTAAAATCAAGAATGTGACATCTAGAAGAATTCACTGCTGTCAACTATTTCTGGATAGCAGTCAGATTTACACTAAGTGTATCTCATAATTCAGCTGAATCATCATAAGATAGAAGATGACTATGTTGGTCTGCTGTTTAAAGTATTTGGGGGAAAAAAATAAATTAGGAAGCACGGGAGTCCAAAATGGAAGTACCGCATTAAAACTTTGTAATTATTTGATACGCTTTTTCTGGTGCAAGAATGTTAGTAAAGAACTTTTCTAATGGAATGATAATTAAATTAGTAGAGTTACTCTGCATTTATGCTAGTGGAACTTGTTTCAGCAGGCTTTCCTCACTTGAAAGGATGGCCATATTAAAAAGTTGAGGGTGCCAATGGTACCTGATGGTACTTTACCAATGAGTGGTGTTACACTTTATCTTCAACTTTCAATGTGACATTTGATTTTTGGAAATATTTCTTTTATAAAAAGCCCGAACAATTTATGGAACTCTACTGTATTGCAAGGTTCACCAATAATTTGAATCAAGTGAACATTTGAATAGAAGTCAGTCAGTTCTAATACATTCTCTCTCAAGGTTTCAACCAAACTTTTTTTTTTGTAAAACAGGGAAATAGAATACTATTTTTTTTTTCTTCCCCTCCACTAAGGTGGTGAAGAACAGAGGAAGTAAGGAGATAATTATTTCATAAGGAAAGGGTTTTTATGTGTACATTCCACTTGTGGGGGGAAATATTTCCTTTCTCACAGCTTACAAATACAGGATACTTGTCAGAATAAAGGCTTAAGAGTTGAATCTCTTATACGTGTAGATGAGTCTGCTGACTGACATCCTCTTAAAGGGTACATCATATATCGTAATATACTGGCACATGATAGGGTTAAAATTATAATTGCAAGGAAAACCATATGACTTAGGGCTTTGAGTCTGTTCTTAGTCTGTTGCTTTGCTTTGTTCAGAGAATACAGTATATCAAAGGAATGGAGGAGGGAAACTTTTACACAGAAATAGTCTTTATCTTTCTACTCTGTGGTGCAACTTTGATTTTGTTCGTCAAGGTAACAAGAAAAGGTAGGAGAAATTATAATTTGATTTGAAAATAACTGATTTGAATATAATTTGATTTGAAAATGCATCTTCAGTGTTACCAGCTTATCCAATTCTGTGCTTTCAAGAGAGATTTGAAAGGCCTGTTAGAAGGCAGAACTAGATCTGGGAATTACAGAAGACTTCAGTGAGCTTAGTTGGATTGCTTAGGAATAAATGAGTTTGGCTCTGTAAGTATGACATAGTGTGCTTTAAATATACAAAACAAGGCAAAGGAAATTGTAAGTAAAGCTTTTTATCCCAGAGTATTGGAATCAGTGAGGAAGGGCATAATTTAATCTCAAATCTTTATTATTGGTGATGATGGATGAGCATGAAATAAACCAGCTTTGCTTTCCAATTCCAAGTCGTTCACAGGAGAGAGACTTGGAGAAAAAACATTGGAGTTCAAGTATATTTGAACTTGAGATCAGAGAAACAAATGAGGCTTTTCAAAATAGGCATGCTCTAAAGTTATTTTTCAAAGTAGCATTGTACATTAAGGGGTACAATAAGTCGTGCGTTAAGTAACTCGAAATCGTTGCTCCTTTGATTTATAAAAAAAAAAGAAGAAAAAAAAAAGAAGAAAAGGGAAATTAAAGCGGGGGGGAGAGGGGGAGGGAAGGAAATTTTCCCAGTGGGAAATCTGTTTAAATGTTATATCCCCAGAAGGTATTTGGGGAAACATAATAGGTTATTATGAAAAAGTTTCAATATAATAAGCATACAACAACTTGTAGTGAATATTATTTTCTAAGTTTACATATGGAAAGAACGCTGCATGCTAATGAACAGCAAGCAGCTTTTATTGTATATTCTTTGTCCTTGACCGTTGGATCAGTTTAGGTTCAGTTATGACAAATCTGTGGAATAATTGTACATAAAGATCTTAGTTGAAGGTCATACAGATATTTATATCACCAGGCTTTTTGCAACAATAATTTGAAAACTCTCTGAATTTTGTATAAACCTGGTTGTAGCCATGAGTTTCACGATCTCTGTTCTTGTCATATGATCTTCTTCTCGTCTCAGATGTATTTTCTGACTGTGGCTTTAAAAATTTGCTCCCCGCTTCAATGTTCACGAAATAGAGCTTGAAACTATTTTAGCTTAAGATGTTTACCTCCAAGTTTTAGTATTTTAATTTTTTTTTTAAGTCTTTTTAATATATAGAAAATGGAGAGGATGTGTTTCACGAGGACTTCAGTGTAAATGTTGCAAACCACAAGCATTATATAGCAAGTGGTTGCATTTCTTGAAATGGAAATTCTTTTGAGCTTTTTCCAACTAAGAGAGGGTAAAATCTTTTTTTTGTCACATTCATGTGTGTTAGGTAGTACCCACAGAAGTTTACCAGCTTGCAATGAATTAATTTCTGTTGTGTTTTCTTCCTTTATTATATTGTAAATGTTTTGTTACTGCTTTATTTAGTTACTGCATTATTTAAATCCAACTCTGAAACTGGTAATCTTCCTTTCAGTAGTTATGGCACATTATGGATACCATATTGCTCTAATAAGGGCTGCAGATGTGTAACATTCACAACCCTAAATTTGACTTCTAAATACGGGATTTTAAAGTACCTGAGCAAAAGTAGTACCCGAATTCAAACACTGTGCATGCCTGGCTTGCTCTCTAGGTTCATTAGTAACCAGTCAGCTCTGATCCAGAGGTCTACAGCTCTTAACATAAACACTGCACAAAGTTCTTAAAAGCCCTACTAACTGGAGCACAAATAGATAGATCAATCCCACAGTAAATTAATGCTCAAGTAAGCTGCCCCAAGAGTTTAATGGGAAAAGAGATGTATAATGCTTGATACATGTTCCATCTTTTTTAGATTAAAAATCCATAACTTTGTAGTCAGGTGGTGGGCCTGGCCAAAAACTTAAACACATCAGGAAACAGTTCAGAATGAGAACCAAGCGGAAGGGAGCTGTTTCTCCTCCACTTCTCATTGTTTTCCCACCTACAATTTTTTTTTGCATAAACCAGCCTGTGATGCACCCTGGCCTGGGTTTCCAAATGGCTCATTTAACCTCGCAGAAGGATGGGGTGTTACTCTCCTGCAGCAAGACAAAAAATAAAGAGAAGAGAGACTCAGGCTTATCATCTGGGCAAGTGGACAAGGCAGGTGTGGCAAATAAGTTGAGAATGTTCTTCTATCCAAAAGGTAAATTTTGCTGTGAGCAAATGGTCTGGACATTGGTTTCAAGTATCTTAGAAAGACCTTACAATTAAAAACGGGGGCACTTTTAAAATAGATGGTTCCCTGGCAGCTGCATGTGTACCTGCATTTACTGAGGAAGTAACTTGTCATTTCTCAGGATTGTTTGTTAATCACTCTGCTGTCAGCCTGCCCTGTTAATTGGGGTCTAGGCTGGCCCCAGTAACATGGAGGCTGGTGTGTCGGAGATCGCAGCCCCGTACCCATTCTCCTGCCCCATTCTGCTATGGGACAGGACTGGGGCTGGCAAGCCTAGTCCTGCCTGCTTGTTGTAGCTTCACAGAAACGAGTAGCTTGGGAAAGGCTGGTGGTGTATGCTTGCGGGTTGTGTTAGATGCCTTTGCTGTGTGAGCCCTCTGGGGTATATACCGTGGATTTAAGGGCAATCTGGAGATATCATATGAGCACGCTATATAAATACAGGCAGGATATTTCACCTTTGGATGCCTTTATTGTACGTGTCTTCAGGAGGTCGTGATAATGGTCACTGTCACCATGGCAAATCCTACAAGAAACCTGTTTTCAAATTAGTCTAATATATCCATGGCCTTGTGCCTCAGTGTCAAACAGACCGCATTTGTTCAGAAAGGATGGGGCTCTGCTACAGGGTGCAGATTACTGGCTTGTAATGTTCATGGGAATGGCAGAGTAACCAACAGCCCACAGTGGATCTGGGTACTTAGATTTATTCAAGAACCAACAAGATTACAGCTTTTACTCTGCTAGATTCTCTCGCACGCACTCATTCTCCCCCAGCATTATGTTCAGTAGGTCTTGGCTTCTCTTCCCAGCAGGGAGGTCACTGCTGGTCCAGCAGTGCTGGAGACAAAGTCATGCTGGATTGTGCTGTGCCGCTGCTCACAGACCAAGGTCCCTGAGCACCCCCTGGCAGTCGTTTCTTCACATACCCCCTGATCTCCAGGATCTTTCCTCCAGCTGGGATTTTCACCACCTTCTTTCCAGACCCCTTTCTTCTCTCCAAAGCCATGTCTTTTTTTTCAAGGAATGCTTTTTGAGGCCCCTAGCCTCCCATTTTCTCAAGTGGTCTATGTGTAGAAACACAATGCATTATCAGCCTCCTAATTGGGGGTTCTGTCTCTGTGCTAATTGGAGGGGTTGGGATGTGCCACTCTTCCGTTGCAGTTTTATCAAAATTTGTAGCCAGACTGTACTGGTTGCCAGTAGGAAGCAGCAGTCTTCCTGAGAGTTCAAAAGTTCAGTTTTGGACATTCACACAGGTATAGACCCAGTTATCACCTGCCTGTTAGTGTGTAAACTTTTTTTTTTTTTTCCCCCTGCAACAGTAATGCACCAAAGATGCCTGAAAATATAAAAAGAAACCATCGCTGTTCTCGGGCTTTGTTCATGGGAAGTGGACTGAGTCGCCATGCTAACTACAAGAAAAACATTCCAGTCTTACAGTGTTCCCTGTACTCATCTCAAATTAACTTCTCCAGGAGGAATAACATTTTAGGCGCATTTGTTGAGGAGGAAAATTGAAGCAGGGAGATGATAAAGACTTACTCAGAGCTAGCACAATAGATTGGTGGCAGGACCAGGGAAAGAGGAAAAGATCTGACCTCAGTCTGGTCTCTTGCAGTACTTAATTGTTGTAGGGGCCTCCAGACGGTAATGAGTCTAAGACAGTGGAAAGCAGAATTTCTCACGGGGGCGGGGGTTGTGGTGAAGATGTTCATTTCTCTTCTTTTGTTTGAGAGCTGTCTTTGAAGGCATTGTTCTTCCACAGCTGCAGTAGCCTACATTCATTGTGATAATTATGGGACAATATGTAGAATGGATGATTGATACATGAGATAAAGTTGTGTAAGAATATTACAAGAAGATCATATGGAGATAATAAATTATGCAAAGGCAGCTCAAAGAAATAAGCTAAGGACAATTTTTGTGGGGTACAATGTGGGAGATGGTACAGCAGATCGAAATAGGGATAAAAATGGGTAAGAGAAACAACTGAAACATTTGCTGGAACAAGTCACATATCATGACATGAGTTGAAGTATTACAGATATGTAAGGCAGAAAAAATACAGTAAGTAGCTTACGGACAGAAAAGGAAACAAATTCTGTATGCTCATGAAGAGCTCTGTACTCCCCGCACACCGTCATCTTTTTTCTATAGGAGGTCTAAGTGCACTTTTTTCCTTCAGTAGGAAATCCAGGTACAGGCAGAGTCTGGATATTTGGGAGGCCGGGACCAAGAGGCACCACAGAGTTTGAAGAGCAGTCTGGGCACATCCAAAATGGCAGGAAGATGCATCAGTAGAGAGATCGCTGCCTTACAGAATGTGAGATGAATGCATGAAGAGTGTAGGATATACACAGCAGTGAGCAGGCAAAGTTTGTTTGGGATTTGTTTGGGTTTTTTTGTTGTTTTGGGTTTTTTGAGACACCTATTATAAAATTGTTACCAGCTTTGTGCAAAGGTTTTTAAGAGTCAGGTATTCTCACATTTTCCAGCTTTTCTTTTCTTGCTATTGATCAGTTGTACCCTATGGCCTGGACAGTTTGAACTCTCAGCAAATTTAGTTTTAAGAGTATTTTGAAAGATTTTATATCAAGAAGGCTAAAGAAATGGATTGAAAAAAATGAAGATGCAACCTGCAGTGAGGAGAAGTTGTTATTACTAAAGGAGTATCTGAAGTGAGTATATTAACTTGTTATTAACATCCATCTACTGAGTCCACCACTTAAGGTTTTTAGTAGATACTGTAATAAGCATGGCTGCTTTAGGAACAAGCAGTGGAAAGAGGAATGGTGTAGGCACTCCTGTTAAATTACCATATTCACCCTGTGGTTATGGGCTTCTCTCTCTTTTGACAATAAAGGGAGATTAGCTACTAAGATGCTGTGATTGCCTCGCCCGCTATGAACTGGCTCAGAATCCCCATTCTAAATGTAGCCTCAGCCAGGAAGGTGAAGGGAAGCTGACTTTCCTTTCTCACAGTTGTATGCATAATATAATATTGATCTGCACAATTTGTATTGGTGTTGTCAGTCAACAGAGTATGATGTCTTAGATCTCAGTAATTATTCCCTCCTTGCCTAAAAAGACTGGTGTTTCTAAATGTCTGGTATCATATCCTTGTAGACTAGTCTCCTGCGGCATGATACTATGTTAGGGAGTTTGATCCAAACCTGTGGAAGGTAGTGGGAAGGAGCAGCTGATTTCAGTGGATTTTAGAGGGTCAGAAACAGATACAGGATTTGGACCAGAGTTTAGCATAATATAGTATTATTGCCTGCAACAGCACAGCATTTTCCCTGCTATACTAAATCACCTTAGGATATTTAAAGAGGTCCCATTTTCCTTTCCCATCCCAAAATACGGAAAACGTTTCAGTTGCTTGTGCTAATCTTTTACAACATAGTTATTTCAGAGATACAGGCATCATGAGCTACATACGGGCACAGAATGTTATGAAACTGTAATACGTTTAAGTTATCGAAGCAACATTTGTTCATGATGTTATGTGTTAAGTTTTGTCCCACAGGGAAGGGATGTTGGGGGGGAGTTTGTTTTGGTTTTTTTTTTTTTGGTTGGTTATTTTTTTCAAGCTATTAGGCCCTGAAAAATGGAAGTGCTGATATAATCTGAAATAGTATTTCCTGAAGGGCCACATTAGAGCAATATTCTAGGAGTCTAATAAGCCCCGTTCTGAGAGTCATTTGTCATCTTATCCCTACAGGCAAATTTGTAAAGGTTAGTGAAGGCTATTTGTCAAAGTTAAATGGTGCTTAAAATTTTGTTTCCAAAATACAAGTAGTTTGTAAATAGTACTCATCCTTTTCAGATTATTTTGGTAAAAATAGTTTTGAATAGGACATACGGAGGAAAAAAATGTTGAAAGTGAAATTATTTATTCACTTGCTTAATTATGAAGAACTAAATTTCTGCATAAATAGTTTCAAGCTCAGCCTGCACAGTTTTAGTCAGAAAATTTGGATGATCTATGTGTAAAAACTCCCTGTGCCAATAACCAATACTCAGAAGAATGCACATATTTTAAATAGAATTGGTTTAAAACGGGAAAAAAGTGTATTGCTGGCTAAAAGTGTATGTATTGTGTATCCTGCTGTCTGTTCTTCTCTAAATGCAAATGATGTCTTGCAATTTTAAAATGTCTTTGTCAGTATATATTGCAAATGCTTATACTTGTAGATAGAAATTAAGCTTGCAGTGTAGTGAATTCCCCCTACTTAACTCTGGTATGGTTTAATAAAGTTTCCATACAAAGTATTTGCAATACTAGGAAAAAGGCTGATACAAGAACCCTGCCTTTACTGTAGCAAAATGTTTTGTGGTTATTGCTTTTTAGCATGTTCTTTAAAGCATGATTGTATGAAAGTGCTTACAATTAAAAATCATTTTCCCCTTAACTATGGCATTAGCATTTTACAGGGAGTTGGGTAATTCTTTTAAATTAGAGGAATTTAGGGTTTTCTTTGTATTTTTCATCAAGTTGCTAGTTATTTTCTGACAATGCAAACCCTTACAGTTTAGACAGCTGAATTCACAGTAAACTTGTAGGTTTATAGGGTCTGATTTAAAGCAGCCCTTAGAAAAGTGGTAGTCCTTCCACATAGCGTGGTAGCCGGTCACCCCAATTCATCAAACAAATACTGAAACAAAAAAGGGAGCACTTGTTTTCCTGAACTTTTTAATCAGCAAACTCTTCCCCAAAGATGGATCAAATCCTCTTTTTTAATTTATTCAGCATAAATGAATTAAATTGAAACCTGATTAGCTCACAGTTGGGAGAATCTCTCTGCAATGACTTGGAACACTTGCTAGGGATTAACCCCAAATCCCAGGCCCTGTATTCCTCTGCACTGCCTTTTCTAGTGGCGTCATTTGTGCACGGTAAGAGACTTTAGAGCCCTTGTTTTGGATGTTGCTGAAAGATTTACGTGCCTTTCACCTGTGTTTCAAAATGCTTATATGTTAATATTAGACTCAACAATTCTCCAGGAAGAATTTTCTGAGAATCAGTTAGTGAATCAATATTTATGAAGCTGAGTGTATGAGTTACACAAAAGTAGTTTTATTTTACTCTAAGCAGTAGAGGAGTTGCCATGATTGTAAAGTAGTAATTCCATTAGCTTGATGTCAAAGCTATGCCTGCGTCTTTTCTGCTAAAGACAAAAGCCCTTGTGAAAGTGCTTGCTCATTATCGAGAAATAATAGGATAATACTGTGCAGTTAAGTATGAAAAGTTTTATTCGTACATCAACAATATGTTAATGATAAGCATAACATTAGCCTGTTGACATATTGAATTCTTCAGAATAATCATTATATGTCAAATGTTTTTAGAAGTTTTACAGAGAAGTCTCATTTTTAAGTCCAGATCATAGCCAAAAGGTGGCAGTATTCTATTCAATATTCATTTGCAAAACAGTAGAAAAATGCATGTATTTATTGATACTTTGCCTCTAATATCAGATGAAACTGGACAATTGTATCCTGAAAATAATGTCAATTTATGAAAAGGACTTATTTAGAATGAAATTAGAAATGAAATTTCTTGCTTATACCTGAAAGCTTGCAAAAAAATAATCTATTACATAATTTTGTGTGTAGTTTTTCATATGATATCTACATTGTCACTAAAAGATAACTGTGGGATCGGGGTGGAGTGCTTAAGGGCATCTGAACTTTTCCTCTAAGTGTTGGCAGAGTTAAGTCATTTTACCTTCAAAAACAGAGAAGTTAATCTCCACGTGCTTTTAATATGAGCCAAAACTGCTGCATTAAAAGCAATTTGTTTTATACACCCTAGAGATGTTGTAATATTTTTCATTAAGCGAGTAGGGGCTTTTTTGTGCTGAGACAACAATAAGTTGAAGAATTGTTGAAATACTGCTTTTCCTGCCTGCCAAGTGTTTAGCTATACTTCAGTGGTTTGTCTCGGAATACTTTGAGATAAAAGTTTAAATATTAGTGGGAGAGCATGCTTGCAAATGCAATTATATTCAAGCAAATGATTCCATGTAAATTTTGATCCATAGTTATGTCTGCTGTAAATATGAAATTACTGTAGTTACAGAATAAGTTTTAAGTCCTATGCAGTAAATAAGTATTTTATGTTAATACAAAGTAATTTTAAAAATCACTTTTTGTTACAGCCTTTTAGAAATATTTGAGAATCAAAGACCTATTCCCCAAATATTGGCCAGTCTATTTTCCTGTGAATATATTTCATCCTTTTCAGTGTTGAAAAGTGTTGGTAGACATTAAATGTGGGATAGAAGAAAACTTGATTCAGAGGGCAGGACCTGGGAAATCCAATTGAAATGGTACTGCTTTTTAATATGCTTCCATATTCACCTCCAGTAGAGTGTAATTCACACCTATCTATCTTTTGTAATATCAAGCAAAACACAGTACAGTTCCCAAGGGAACTGGAATTAATTGGCCTTGAGATTCATCACTGACTTCTTTCTCTTTTGCCACTTTATTTTCTGGAATAGCCCACTTGCTATATCTCTAAGGGCTGTTCCTTCAAAAAAGGACGAGAAACACATTTTTGTTTAAGAATCTTTTTGGTCTTCTCATATTGACAGGAAAGTGATGTGAAATTTAATTCTTTATTTAATCAAATGAGGCAGGGCATTGTATCATTAGCACAAATTCAGTAAACATCATGAACGTAAAGTGGATGAAGATATCAGAAAATATAGCTGGATGCCACAGATAGAATTAAGAGACTGTTCAGAAGACCAAAATGGATGATGTGACTTTTTCACAGTAACTCATCACTTTTTAACAGAAAAAAAGTCCTAAGGAAGTACAAGTGTCTAAATGCTGACTTAGCTAATAATCTGTTTCCTGCTGGGCTCCAGTGTTTGTGATCCATCTGCTTCTAGAGTCTATTCCCAAAGAGTATTTTAGAAAAGCTTACGTATACAGAAAGGCCTAGAAATTTCCTGAAATTATTCTGGGAACGAATCCAGAGGATGGTGAAAACTCTGGGACGTATTCTTGTATATGGATATCTAAAAGAACCGTTGCTTGGGGCAGTGTGTTCCCAAGATATCTAGTATATCCCTGGAGGAGGGGGGGAAGTCTTCTCAGTGTATGCATCACACTCTAAGGAAATGTACTCAGGAAGCGCAGCACTACTACAGCAATGATATATTTACATTTCAAATACTGTGAGCACATCTAAATCTAAAAGCAATGGCATACACTTTAAGTAAAATCTGATTGTCATAGCTGTCGTCATGCAGGTTAAAGATACTTTATGCATGTGCAGTTACATAAGAGAGAGCAAATGATGCTCACAGTTTTCTTCGCAATTGAAGTAGAGGGGTTTTATGCATTCAAGTATTACTCGATACTTAAGAGTAATTAACTTCTTTGTGATTATATGTAAGTAGAGCTTTAGGTGGAACTTTTGTCTGCTAAGAGAAGGATGAGCTCCCTGAACAAAACAGAACAAGTAGGGGAAGTATTTGGAGGATTTCTGCGTTCATGCGTGGGAGGAGGTTTGCATCTGCTGGCTGCATGTGTGCTCTGTACTGTATATTTACTGCTGTGGATGGCCTGTGCCTATGCACTTGTTTCCAGGGGCTGTTATCTCTGCTCTTTAGAGAGTCTGTGGTTTCCTCTTGAACTTCTTCTGGCTCTGCCAACACCCTCTGTTTTGTCTTGATGCCAAATGCAGCAGTGGGCGGGATGGGGGAGGCCGTGCACATGTACGGCTGTTCCTGAAGTGCATGTGCTGCATCACGTATCGCTCATCGGGTGAGACTACACTCCTGAGGCCCTAGTGAGTTATCCCTATGTCTTGCTGATACTTCAATAAAAGTATAACTGGCTTGCAAATTTTGTCCTGTGTGTTCCTCCAAGAAAAGCTTGTGATGTGCAATAAATCAATAGTTATTACTTGTATGCTACAGTGTTGGTTTAGAGCTGTCCATATTGTAGAAATTAATGGGACATTTGCTCTCTCCCACTTGATGCGAATTCCTTGGTTTTTAGTGGTCTTTTTGTAGTAGATCTTTCAGTAGCTAGCTTCCCAGCAATGTTTCCAACCTTCGGTTTTCATTGAGCATACTTGTTTTACTTTAAAAAAAGATAATGAACATTTAACTGATGGGCAAAACTTGCCAAAAACTAGTTTATTACATTTGTATGCCTTTACTCAGGATTGGTTTTGGGGAATAAAGGCAGGGCAAAAGACAGGTTCTAGGAAATTTTGTCTCTTGGGGGTTTTGGTGTTATCTAACTTGGGCATAAAATGCAGATCAGTCTACAAGGGAAATACAATTCATGTAGAACTGTGCCCAGCTCTCTTGGAAGTCATAGGGAGACTTTTCAGGGACTGAAATGAGGTTGGGTAGGCCAGCGTCTGCTTTGAAGATACTGTTAATATGACATTGCTAAAGAATGTAAAGACAGTGGGACTGATCCTGTGCTGTTTGTGTGCTCTGAGGTTGCTGTAAAATAATAGAAACTACAGGTTTTTCCCAAGATTTATTTGTGGCACTCGTGGTCACTGTGGCACTTGTGGCCACATATCTTACATGGCACACAAACAAGAACACAGCATTGGTTTTACAAGAAACTGCTGCTTCTATTGCAGATTATTGGGAGATAATATTCTAGATTCTGTAGCACTGGTATCTTCTGCTCCCACTTTTGACATTCCTGAGCTCACACATTTTGAAGAATTAAATTTGGTGAATATCATCATGCACTTAATGTGTAATTTTCTCTAGAGGCTTGGGGAGGCATTGTTTTAAGGGCTGTTTCTCATTATGTGATACACATTATTATAGTTTTTTAACTTTCAATTTTTCTATCTAAAATTTAGAACATTTTCAAGACAATTTTCTAGTTTATGAGAAATTTCTAATTTATGAATTTCAGTAACACTGTACAAGGGGTAAGCATCTTGTTCTATTCATGCCATTCTTCCTACAGGATGGACGGACTTGAAGGAGGGTTTTCAAACGTAAAAGGTTATTCCTTGCCGGAGCTGTGAACTGACATCCTGTTGTGGAGGCCTTTGCAGTGGGCATTCACTATTTGAAATAGTGGAAACTGTGAGTTAATGAGATAGGTGGATTGTTAAAACTTAGAGCCTTCTCCTTTTGCCTCCTATGAGCGTGATCTGGTAAAAAGTGTCTTCATATTTGCATGCATATTATTAGCTCTTTCATCCCTTCATAGTTTTTTGTACTTTTAACGTTTGCAAACAGAACGGTAATTAAATACTGCTTGGGCTGCTCCTAAAGCTGAAGGTTTGAAAGTCAGGGATGATTCAACATGCTGCCTTGTAAAAAACAACATGCCACCTCAGTTCACTAAAATGAAATTCACTTTTCTAGTTTTTAATCATACAGGGTTCAAATTAGCTTGGAATACAATTCAATGTGTTTGTATTTCCAATTTCACTGCTCGTAGCACAGTGTATTTTTCTATTTACATTAGTTACACTGAGACTGAGAGAGACATTTTTAGGCTCTGGATCAAGACATTGCTGAAACAGTAGCTGGGTCATCTATTTTACTCACTGAGCAAGTGTGAACAAGACTGATTAATGCACACAAGTTCTTGAGCTCAAGTGTGATAGTTTTGATTGACAGAAGTGATACCAAGGAAGATCCTTCTATTTCTGCAGATCTTTATAGCAGTGTTGCAAAAGAGGAATAGCTAACTTCAGAGGATTTTAATTTAGGATTAAAATGTTCCTGGTATATTTAAAATAATGTAAAAAAGGGAATCATCTCGTAGATTGAGAGAAAAAAGCACATAGAAAAGTATTCCTCCAAGAAATACTTTTTTCCTATTATATTTTTTGTGCCAACTGTATATATGCATAAGCAACTCTGATCCTGCCAGAAGATACAACTCTATGACCAATCTTTTGCAAGAATTTTTCATCTTATGTGTGTTTGATTGATCTCCTTTTGTTTTAATGTTCCTCATATATGATTTTGTGATTGAAAGCAAACATACTAAGTAGAAATGTAGTACGACAAATACAGATTTATTTCTACAATCCAAACTGTTGATCTAAAAATCCACAGTTCTCCTTGTAGAAAATTTTTGCATAGGAAGCACTTGCCAGTATTTCATAAAGCCCTTCAGAGCTCAGAAATAATGAAGTAGATCTAATACCCCATAAAACATTGCATTTTATGAGCATCTTATCTCCTAAAGGATACCAACCCTTCAGCACAAGGCTTAGAGCAGAGTCTACCCAAAGTGGAATAGTAGAAAGAAGCATCTTTCAGATTCATTTTCTCTCTAATTTGGGAAGCTCTTTGTCTTTGCTTGTCACGTGTTTAGAGGTCGCATATTTCTTATTTTCAGTCCAGTGTATATCCTGGCTTAGGTTAACCTTTTCTGAAGCCGCATAATAGCTGCCCTCTTCTCAGTGATAGTGGGAATGTGATTTTGAATTTAAGGTAAATTGCGAAATAGCTCTTTCATGCTTCAAGTACAATTTAAATGCAACTTAAGCGTGGAAATATAGGAGAGTAATCCTGGATCAGGTTTCATCTTGCTCATCCTTTCTGAGTTTTAAGTGCTCTAATCACCTTAGCCTTTATCAAGGTTTTTGGCACTGTCACCATAGTTGGTTTTAGCAGTGAAAGAACAAATGACTGAATTCCAACAGAGGTTGGGACCTGAGCTTGAGAAGTAGTGGTCAGCCCTGAAACCCAGTTTGATGTGCCACAGCATCCCGAGTTTGACACCTTAAGTCTAACTTCTCTCAGAAGAGAGAGATTTTTAGACACAGTTTTTCTGAGGTTTCCATTGAGCTAGGAGGAGAAAAATTTCACTCCAGGCATATTTGTGTTAGAACAACTTTCACTGTAGCTTTGGTAATTGTTTCAGTAGGACAAAAGGTTGAATGACTGATCAGCTGCCCCTATTCACCAGTCCTTCCAATCTTTTTGGACATCAATAAGAATTTTTCCTTAAACTGGAGGAACTAGTACTTAGAAGCTTATGTTTAGAATTGTTTATGACACAGAATGGTAAAGCTTGTGTAAATAAATAGTAGGTTAAGTAATTTAATTCACTGAAGTGCAAAGAATGCAGGTAAAAAAAATGTTTTAACCACTACTGGGTAACTAAAGACAAAGGCAGCATGCAGGATAGCTGGCTGAAATTGCACTCTTCATTCACTTTTGCAAGTAAAATCACCCCATTTTCCCTTTTGTTTTAATCTACATTTCATTTTGCATTGTATTGTTCCAAGGAGACATCATTAATCTTTCCAGTTATTCTGCTATCATCCCTATGTCCCTTGTGGCTCGGGGATGCAGATCTTAATTCTTTTCAAAGTTCCGGATACTTTTTGAAAGTACATCTGTGCAGGATTGTGATTGGGAAGAGAAAAATCTGTGATGATGCCATGAGTTGTCCCTAAGAGAAAAGTTGGCAAAACTGAGCAGTTCTCTGGGGTTTTAGGCTGGAAGTCCCATAAAACGGTTTGCCAAATGTACATAGCAAACTGGAAACTTTGGTGAATTTTCATTGGCTGCACTGAAAAAACAAAAATCATTTTAATGGTCCTGTAGGCAACATGGACAGGAAGATTCATTGCAATGTACTGTAACTAAGTCTCCGTATCCCCTAAACTTTTCTTTACACGGGTAGTTAAACATTGTTGTCAGAAGTCTGGCATGGTTCTCGAGCAGGATTCCTTCTGTCGTCCACTCATCAGTTGCTAGCTCTTACGAGGTGCTGCCAGGAGAGAAGGAAATTACTTGTAGTCTGTACAAAAGCACGTTGGCCCTGGCGCCTGACCCACGCAGGCAGCCGTGGGAGAAGTACGCCCGCATGGGGGGATGGAGCTGCTCGGGTAGAGCTCCTCTGTCCTCTTCTCAATGACAGTTCTGTGTTTTCACACAGCTTTCTGTCAAGCTTTGACATCAAACCAACTTTTAGAGTTGAGAGTTTGCTCAGCCCAGAAGGATATGACACCAGTAACTTGTGAAGCCTCTTTTAAAACCTGCCGGTGAAAGCTTAACCACGTTGCAATCGATAGGCAGGTTTGAAGGCAGGAGGCTACCATTGACTTAAACAGCCTATACTTGGCTAATAATTAAAAGTTTCCAATTCTTTTTAAAGATGCTGAAAATATGCAGTGCCGATTGACTTCTGCAGGTCCTTGACTGGATGTTGACATTTCAAAAGATAAAATTTTTTATCTGCTGACCTAGATAAGAATTTTAAGAGCAATTTTAAACTTTTAAACTTGATTTTTCAGCCACTCCATTAATTTAAGGAAAGCAATAGCACCTGTTCTACCTGTAGCTTCTTCTAAGGTGAGCACACAGAAACCCCACAGCATTGTACAGCCATCTTACAACTTCCTAAAAGTACAAATGTTCCCTCTTGCTTACCAGTCAGCTGGGATTTCCTTTTGTGCGTGCCCTGTTATTCCCTACTTTCTCTCCTCACCCTTGCTGTTAATAAAAAGCTGAATATAAAAATAAAACTTAGAGAAAATCAGGACTGATGTATGAATATGGCATTCAAAAGAGTATTTTGCTTTTTTTTTTTAGAGAGGTAATATTTGTTTAATACAACCCGTATGTGTTACCGCTCTGTAAGTGTACATACCGGTGAATGTTTCTGAGTCTTTTTGCAATAAACTACCTGATCATACTTTTAGCTTTTGTGATCCCAGAATCTTAACACCACCTCCCAGCCAGTGACCCTGTAATGAATGTTACATTTACATTACCAAAGCTCATCACCATATGTCTGTGCGCGCTGTGGGGCTCAGAGCAGTTGAAGACCCCTGTAGTTAGGTCTGTGAAATAAAATGAAACACAACTCCAAATGTTAGATGAGGAATTTCTGCAAAGATGATGTTTAACAATAAAGATGCTGAGGAGAAACTAATTTGAACTGGGTTCTTCATAAGGAAATTAGGTTGCTCAATACCAACAGAGAGACTGAGTAACAGGTATTTTCTTTTTTTGTAAATGCACACTATGAACACTGGCAGCTCGCTGTACAAGTAAGGAAATTTTTATTAACTGCCAGGGTGCATTCTTTTCAATAAAGATGTCCATATGTGCTTTGAGGAGATAGTTAAGATTGTTTTTTCTCAGAATGATCAATGACAAAAGACACATAACCAGACACTCAGGTTGACTTTTGAGGCTGATACAAATGTTAAGTAAAACCAATTATTTTCATTGTACTTCTTTGAAGGTGGTCTAATAAACAGCCCAACAGGGGCACACTTTTGGTCTAATACCTGTAGTGTCCTTTTAAAACCTTATGCGTTTCCATTCTGATATAGTGACGTTTTTCATATCTTAAGAAGACTTACTGAAGGAGATTTTAATTTGGAAACTGTTTCATATGTTTATAAACTTCTGTATATATGTATGCATATATCCTTGCTTACATGAACAGAGAGATGACAAGGGACCATCTCTGTATATAGTCTACCAATCCTACTGAAAATACTTAATTATTCACTATAAAAATGCTTTGACTATAGGGGAATGTATTATCAAATATTCAGATGCTTTGTCAAGTGATGTTTGAAAGATTTCAAGGGAAGACATTTCCACCACCTTCTTTGGAAGACTCTTGATAATCAAATAGGAACATCAGCAGGAACTTTTTCCTTAATTGACGGCCTACTTTCAATGTGCCTCTTTTCTTTTAAACTGTTCTTACAAGGAAAGACAAATTACTTGATTATACTGCTTTTCTGTTACTCCATCTATCCAGCTGCTTCTCTAACAGACCTATAGTAATTTCTGAACGTGGTAGCCAATTTCAGCCAAATTTGACTGAGGATTAGAGGTCTCAGAACTATTAAGGTCTTACACATTTCATGAAAATTGATACTGAAGGAGAGAGACTCGAGTCAGTGCCCCGCTGAGTAAAGCTCAGTCACAGCTTGCCACAGGGAATCTGCTCAAATCACTGCAAGTTCACACTCGTAAAGTTAAACAAATGTAAGTACTGGGTCAGTAAAGCCTTAATTTTGTAGTGAACAACAATGCTGTTTTTTAAAGTTTTTGGGAAAAAAAAA
>KZ505636.1:525824-561535 GCA_002844005.1 Limosa lapponica baueri
CAGTTCAGCCCTGCATCCTAGAACATGCACTTGTTTTGTCCATAGTCTTGTTTTGACGGTTTGTTTTCAAGGGTTAATTGAGAGATGGCAGCACAGAGTGTGTATTGCTCTGAAGAAAGCTCTAAGTGTCCTACTATCAGGAGTTGGGGGTTTTATGGAATTTTTCCTGACCATGAAAAAGTTAACTTTTTCTTTCTTTCTTTTTCCTTTATTTTTTTGGAGGGATATTTTTCCCCCAAGTATCTGAAGAAAAAGTGATGATTACAATAAGAGAAATTGCAAGAGATTTTCCATATCTAGGGACAGTGGTGACATCCCCATAAATCATGGGTAACCCTAACACAGACAGTATTAAGGAGGCTTAGTTGTCATAGATAGGTAGGACCATTCCCATCGTATTTATCTTTCACTCCACAGCTTATAGAAACCAAATTTCTGTCATCAACAATTATTAATCATCCATTTACCCTGCTGCGACATCTAATAAAGCGTCAAGTACAGAGTTTGAACACGAGAGAGAAGGAGAGAAAATGTAATCCAAATTTTCAAAAGTAAAGGGAAGAAAAATCTCCTGTAACATCTGTGCACCACATGCTCATAAATTACAGTGGGCCTGTGAACATTTCTTCTCTCATCTATATGTCACGCAGATTTAATAGTTCATAATTTCATGAAAAACAAGATTATTATGCACCGTGCTTAACAGGAGGTGTGACCAGCTCTCCAGCAGCACTGAGGGCAAGCTGGTGCTGGTTTAGCATCTTGTGGTGTCTTGGTCTTTGCATGCAAAGCTCCTTCAAGGCAAGCCTGAGGGAAGGACAGCTGAACTGCACCTCAGGAGGCTGGGCTCGAATGTGATAACCCTTGACTCTCCAAGGAAATTAATGTTTTGTGCTGAGACCACCAAAAAATGTTGGAATATGAGGGCTCACTGAGAAATATGTCTCAGTGAGAACACAGCCTTTCCATCAACAGTGTGTTATAGAACAAGGTTTTTTTAGCTTAAATTAAAAAATGAACAAATTAAGTGTTACACAATTAGCCCGTTTTACAAAATTTTATCCCACCATTAAATTGCAGGTGTTAATCTAAATATGTCTGCTGAACTGAGACGAGCCAATGATGTACAAAGCAATACACAGAGAACCAGATTTGCTCTTGCATTTGATTTCTGGTGAAATTTTTCCATCTCTGCATAAAATCTACGTGCATCACTAAATCTCAGGTGTTGGGCTGACTCTCCATGCCAATAGGGAAAATCCAAGTGTTGTGTCTTGTAAACATTTATTCCAAGATGTGGAGGAAAGCAATGATTTAGATGCAGAGCTCGGAGCAGAAGAGTGAGGGAGAGAGACAAGTCTGATGAAAGGAAATTGTGCTTTTATTTTATCTCCCATTCTTAAAATAACCCTCTTCCCCACCAAAATGGTGACATCTTAAAGAAGACCGAACTTATAAACATACAAGGGGTTTCCCTACACAGATATAGTTAATAATACAAAAAGAAAAAAAAAAGAAAAAGAAAAAAAGAACTCATGGATTCCAATATATAAGAAGCAAAAGCAAAATCTTCACGTAACACACTTAGAATAAACACATTGGAGACTACAAGCATTCCAGGAGTAGTGTGCTAAGTACCCTGGCAACATATAGACTCCTTACAACCCAAAACATTTAAACTTAACTTTAGTTGTAATATACAACTTTAGAATCTTGTTCAAGAAAAATACAGCTTGGAAACAGTTTACAGCATGAGAAATTTCCATCACTTCTCTTTTTCTACAGATGATAGTTCTGATTTAGCTAATGGTATAAAAGATGTAAGGGGCTGCAAACCCAATTTGAAGCATTTCAGATTGTTATCCCAAAGAAAAGTTCACAGAAACTTTCTTCCTCTGCTTAAGTCTTTATTTAACAAAGTGCTTAAGCACAAGTTTATAGATTGATTTCAGTAGAAGTTCTGTCAAAAGTAGTAGGAAATTTTGTTGCAGTTACCAAATCCTATCAAGGGATTGATTGCTAAGTAATCAAATTACTTTGTTAAATGAAAGCCTCGTATTTCTCTTCTGAGCTCTTAAAACGGCTACTGAATTTTACAAAAGGCTATTAAATGCAGTGCAGAGCAGGCAGTGCCCCGCTGGCAGCACCTTCCCCAGATGACTTCACCAAAAGAGGTTAGAACCTGCCAGGGAATTCAACTGGGTTCTGCGTGTGACGAACAACCAAAGCAAGCAAAACCCATGGATCTGCGCGGGGGCCACCAGCTGATGGGCTAACTCCCCCAAACCAGGTAAAAATAAGAGTCAGGCATTGGAACCAACTTGTTGGAAATCGCCTTTCCCTGCAGCCACACAGCGGGGTAATTCCAGTTACTCCAAGCCCACGTGCGTAATTCACTTTTGCATAGGAATTAAGAAAAACTGTGAAGCCAGAATGCCTCAGCAGCCCAGTTTTCAGGTTCAAAGATCATTATAACTATCAGAACAAATAATAACATTTTTGATTCATCTTTTTATTTTTCAAAGATAGAAAAGATGGTGGCCGTGTTTCCTTAACGAGCAAAGTGAGATTGTAGCGTTTCTGTTTTCACATCAGGAGCAGTTTACCTGGCTCTTCCTTTCCCCTGTACTGTTGGTGGGTGCACTGGGATGCTGTTGTCTTGCAGACTTGCTGTCTCCTCACCCTCCAAAGGCTCGGTTCCAGCAGGTGTTTTGTGAGTCTGCAAAGATAAACCCATGATGATGACAGCATGGCAAGAGTCTCCCTTGAACCTCTGGATATTCAGCACACAAACCCCTGAGAAGGCCAGGATTTCTGTGGGAGAATACTTTCTTCCATTACTTTTTGCAGTGAGTAAAGGAGTTGAAGAACACGGAAATGACATGGTAGAAGACACATGGCTCTGGTGCCAGGTACAGAAGGCAAGCTGTAAGTCTGTTATGACTTCTTCCTTACTTTCTAGGTTTGTCTTGAGGATTAGTTAGCTAGTGAACGGAAAACAGGGGCAATAGAAAGAAAAGCAGGAAGAGGCCACACCGAATGTGGCAGAGTACGACTTTTTTCTCATTGATATTTAAACTTGGATCCTCAAAACTTTTTTTCCAGACTTTGACTCTATGACAAATAATGATATAAAGGGAACAAAGATATATGTGACTATAATGCACAGGCAAAACTGTGCATATCGGATGCATAAAAAGGATTCTGGATTTTGAGGTCTACTAAATCAGTTGGATTTTATTGGAATATGGTTTTTTGGTCCATTTGTTCAGGAAGAGAGCATATATTAAATATGAAGACCATATATAAAGAAAAAAATGATTGTATTAGTTAAGAAAGCAAGGAAAATATGTATTGCCCTAGTATTCCTTTAATCTGCTTATCCAGCACTTGTGTAATACATCTTCCTTCTCTAGCCAGGCATCTGAATGAATGAAAGTCCCAGTAAATTAATGAGGCCCTTCTGCCCGCTTTATAAAAGTTAAGTTATCTAACAAAGACTAAAAATAATTACAGTTGACTCAGGTGGGCAGTGAAATTCTAAATTTCAAGTATTAAATTACTACCCTCGTTCATGTAAATTCTTTCATAAATTGACTATTTAATCTTAAGACTAAAATGAATTCAAACCAAATTTATAGCACTTGCTCTGTAGAAAACTTGCAATCAGGAAAAGGGCTGAGTTTAACAAATAAATAATATACCCATACACTTTTATATATATATTTGGGTAAAGATTAGGATTTTAAAGTATCAGCTAACATTCTTTTTCTTTATTGCAGGCTTGGGCTGGACTGTGCTCACTTACTATGTGCGGACATTAAATATTCAGTTTTAATACACTGAAAAGAGCTTTAAGAGCTTTCCAGATTTCCCAACTTTCAAAAATTCCCATCTCTCAGTAAGGATATGCTAAAGCACACCTTTAATAAATAGCCCTGAGCGATTTTTTGTCACGACAAGACAAATCTGATGTCAGCAGTTCTATCCCATACTGCCTGTATGCTCTTCAGTTGCATCTTGCTTTCTATTGTTGTAGTATAGCTACTGGACACCTGACCGTGGAGGTACCAGATGCTGTGTAACCAGTCTAGGAGAGGCACACTGGTTCCTGTGGTTTTGCAAGTTATTGAAAAAGACATTTCAAGAGACTTTCAGTCACCGCCAGGAGCAGAGGCAGGCTTCCCTAGGTCCTTCTCATGACTAGAGAAATGATCTGGAGATGTTCCCATGCAGTAAACTCATAGGGAGAGGCAGAGATTTGAGAGTTTCATGGGAAGACCTTGCCAGCCAGGCTCCTGAGCTTGGGTCCACTGCAAGTGGCAGGTGAGTACAAATGCTTGTTTCGAGCAGTGCCGTGCAGTGGCATGTCTGTGTCCCTCAGAGTGTGCCCAGGCATGGAGGAGGACCATGGGAGGAAACACCTGCTCACCCCTTTGAGCTGCGTTTTGTGCCAAGCCACGTCGAGCTGTCATGGGCTTTGCAATGCATTTTGTCCATGCTGCGTACTCACAAATATTGCTGCTGTCTGCGCTGGGTTTAATTTTGGGGGTATTGAAAGTAAGTACCTTGGGAAGGATTGTACGAGGAGAAGACACATAAACCTTTCTTCCTGACTCAACTTTGTTATTTTCACAAATGTGGAACGCATTTGGTCTGGCATCCCATTTGATTTGTTTACTGCTTTTGTGTCCCACATTGGCGGAGGCTTTCCAAACGCAGATATTTCTCTCATCTGGCCTGGCTCTGTCTTCTGCACAGAAACCCCAGTATAGGTGGGTGGAGTACATGTCCAGGGTGTTTGGGTGGGCTGTGAAGGGGAACATGGTGAACTTTTGGAATAACCTGGGCTGTACTTTCAGCCTTGCTTGTGGTTTAAGTGCAGAACTTACAGGATTTATTTGGGAAATGATGTTAGGCAACATGGGCTATCAGCCCTTACCTTGTACGCAGCTCGATCTTTACGTGATCCACCCCTGGATGTGGAATATTAGAGCACTGTTACAAATTATTCTGTCTGTGTGCTTTGGAAAGTATGCAGTATGGCCCATTTTCAAACATCACTTTTGTTATAAAAATCAGTGGCTCCTACAGTGACCTGAAAGTACTCAGGTAGGATTTCAACGAGCAAAGAATTTCACAGATGGCTGCTTTGTTACTTCATTGTGGTGTCTGCAAACAGCTGTTTCAAAAAAATATTTCCCCCTTGTGTTCTAGATAAGACTATTATTAGTTTTTCATACAACCATAATTCCCAGTTTAGGTGGGATGTATTTCAGTCAAATCAAACTGAAAGAAGGAACAAGTCCATCCTCTCAGCCCAGCCGTTTTCCAGCCAGAGCCTCCTCCCTGGATTCTTCCTTCTAACCACCATCTCAGCTGGCCTTGCCCTTTTCAAATATACTGAGGAATTAAGTACTCGTTCCACCGCCCTTGCCACCTGGCATATCTGCCAGAAGGGTTGGGAGATCTAAAAAGTGGTATTTTTTTAATGCATATACTCTGAGGCTCAGTGTATAGACCCTGTCATACTGTAGTCTTCCAGAAATGCATTGACTTCACTTAAACGCCTCTGTAATGGCCCAGGAGAAGACACTTCCCCAGAAGCAGTTGCCTAGCATGCATCATTCTTGGCAGTATCTGCAAAATAAACTTCTTGTAATTGATTTAATAATTTTCAAATAAAAAAATTATGATAGCTGCGGACAGCTATAAATAACAGAAATGAAACACATTATTTGCACTGCGCCTTCACATGCACTTGTTTAGCTCTTTTTGCTGTTAAGTTAAAACATCTGTTTCTATGGAAGTGGAGCATTCCATGCAACAAACACAGCACTGGAAGTGACCCACATATTAAATGACAACATTTGACAAATTCTAGCAGTTGATTACTGGGGAGGAGTAGACTGTGGTTATAATCAGAGTAAACCAAAAAAATGTGTACCTTTATAAACCTAGAGTTTAAATGAAACATCTGTACTAAATCATGTTTGTAGAACAGCACTGTAGCCAACTACCAGACCATATGATAATGGGGTGTTTTTAACAATCCCTATTTCCATTGCCATCCTCCAAATCAGATCCAGACTATGCCCACTGGCATGAATTCTGCTGGAAACCAATTGGGATAGTGTCAGGCTACAGTGGGTGCTGTCAGTTTAGATACAGATGCCCATAAAAAGTTAGTGATTCCAATGCCTCATGGAGATTGTAAGCACAGGTGGAAACTCAGGTGAATATTAAGGTGCTTTGTAGGCTACAGTCTTTTCCAGGCATATTTTAACCAAGACTTACACCTTGGAAAAGTGGGCTGTGGAATCTTTTTCTTAAGGAAATGTGATTGTACAGCAAGAAAGTGGGCACTAGAATTGCAGCAGCAGGTCAGCTGGTGATAAAGTGAGAGTGCTCAGGCTGGCACCAAACCCAGGTTTGGCAGCTCAAACATAATTCTTTGGGTCTGTGAAAGTTATATACAAAAGTCAACTAAGCACAACTTTCTTTGAGTGCTTCCTGTTGCTGTTAAGTGGATAAAAAGCAAAAAAAACCTAGTTTAGTCCATCTCTTTATGTAGACTCTTAAACTGATATTCATTAGTAGCATCTGAACATACAAATTTTCTTATTACTGGAGAATATTCCCCGAGTTACTATAAAAAACCAAACAAATGCTCAGACTTCGTATTAGCTTTACATAGTCACTACAATCTTTCAAAAAGAGAAGAAAGGCAAAACCATCCTGTAACTAAAATGTTAGTTTTAGGTGGCCTATAATAAAAAAGTTGCCATCGTATTAGGAAAACGTGGTCAGAATTCCTTGACCAGCATGAGTCATACTCAATAAAAATTGAAATATTGAAACAGTGAAATATTTCTTGAGTGACCCTCAAGAAATAGTAGTTAATTGGCACATGGGAAGTTCTCACTCTGAACAAGTAAATGGGTACTGTTTGGCAGCAATAAAATGACAGGCTACATTAACAGAGAACAAAGAATATAATGAGTGGTGGAGTCTAAATTTACATTTATTAGGTAGCAGGACTTACCTAAATTACTATAATGATCAAATTCTCTCATTACTTAGAGCTAACCTGTCAGGGCATTATATCAATGAGGAGTTAATGGGATTCTTTTTAAGAACAAGGGACAAGTTTTTAAGGTAACATGCAAGTTGTACAATGAGGAGGTAGGGAAAAATATATATAGTATTCATTTAAAACATGATTTTGATGGATTTTGGCAATCCAGTGCTTTGTTTTAAACATTCTATTTAAGTCTGCAAATAGTTATATGAAGCTTAATATTTAGACCACAACCATAGCAGAAATTGTGACTGGTAGGTTACCAAATTCAAGAATAACAAGAGGGAAGTGGACAACCAGTGCAACCAGTGTGCTTAAATATACAAGAAAATCTGAAATGAAAAGCTGATTTAATATCTGTTTAACATCTTCATCAATGACATAGACAGTGGGATTGAGTGCACCCTCAGCAAGTTTGCGGATGACACCAAACTAAATGGTGCAGCTGACACACATGAGGGACAGGATGCCATCCAGAGGGGCCTGGACAATCTCAAGAAGTGGACCTATGTGAACCTCATGAAGTTCAACAAGGCCAAGTGCAAGGTTCTGCACATGGGTCAGGGCAATCCCAAGCACAAATACAGGCTGGGGGATGAAGGGATTGAGAACAGCCCTGAGAAGGACTTGGGGGTACTGGTAGACGAAAAGCTGGATATGAGCTAGCAATGTGTGCTTGCAGGCCAGAAAGCCAACCATGTCCTGGGCTGTGTCAAAAGAAGTGTGGCCAGCAGCTAGAGAGAGGTGATTCTCCCCCTCTACTCCACTCTAGTGAGACCCCCAGAGCTGCATGCAGCTCTGGGGCCCTCAACATAAGAAGGACATAGACCTGTTGGAGCGAGCCCAGAGGAGGGCCACAAAGATGATCAGAGGGCTGGAGCACCTCTCCTATGAAGACAGGCTGAGAAATTTAGGGTTGTTCAGACTGGAGAAGAGAAGGCTCTGGGGAGACATTATAGCAGCCTTCCAGTATCTGAAGGGGGCCTACATGAAGGATGGGGAGGGACTCTTTAATCAGAGACTGTAGTGATAGGATGAGGGGTAATGGTTTTAAACTGAAAGAGGGTAGATTTAGGTTAGATATCAGGAAGAATTGCCAGTGTGTCACCACCTTTTCAAGAAGGTGGTGATACACTGGCACAGATTGCCCAGAGAGGTAGTAGATGTGCCATCCCTGGAGGTGTTCAAGGTCAGGTTGGATGGGGCTCTGAACAGCCTGATCTAATTGAAGATGTCCCTGCTTATTGCAGGGGAGTTGGACTAGATGATCTTTAAAGGTCCCTTCCAACCCAGACTATTCTATGATTCTATGAATTACTTTGAGATAAACACAAAAGGGAGGAGGGGGAAAGGTTAAAGATCAGAAGACTTAGAAATACAGGATCATATTTGGTCTTATATTTTATGAAACTTTTTCATAGATTTATAAATGTTATTTTCACAAGGGACTATTAGATCACCCGGCCTGACTTGATCTTGTAGAAAAACAATGTCTAGAGGGTCCCCTGAGAGGGTTCTTCCTCAATGTATTTGATACTGTATAACTAATAACATACAGTGCTATTACACAAAATGAAACGCTTTGCCATATAGATCTTTAATGAAATAATTCTTAAAATATATTTCTTGGATAGGCATTTTTATGCTGGTGTTTATTTCAAAGTCCAACAAAGAAACTTAATTCCTAGTATTTACGTGAGTTTCAGTGCCAGTTGTTTGCTTCTGGTGTCATAGCATCTGACGAATAAAACCACTTGTTCAGGACCATCTAAATTTTCCTCGGTCTTCGGCCTCTTCCAGTGTCAGGCCATCAGTATATATTTCAGTATATTACTTTCTCAGTCATTTATAATGGCACAGATGAACTGTTGTATAAAGTTGAAAAAATCTCTCTGAACCTGCCAACATCAGTGTCTAGTTTCTTAAGCCTAACCTTTTGGTTTGGAAGATTTTTACAATGGTTGTATGTCTGACTAATCAAAGTTGTCAGCTTAATCTGCCTCATCAAATGCACTACTAACTAAAATTCTACTTATATTTAGGAAGAGCGTTAGTAATTGATGAAATTATTCCAAATTCTATATAGTGGCAGTTTCGGAGGGTTTTTTAACACCACAATGTGAAGGCCACTAGTTATATGCTATGCCTCATCACTCATGAACAGAAGAGCTTTATATACACAGTAAATAATAGCTACGGGTATTTTAGACAAATTATTTGGGACACCTTTTCTAAAATACATTAGGCAAGTAGAGTTATTCTTCCTCTCTCAAACAACGCAGCTACTTCTTAACATTATGATTTTTAGAACCATCTCATGTTAAACTCACTCCAGCAGAGAAATTTAGAATTTTGTAAAGTCAGTGAGCATTACTGCTACCATTTTGTAGCTCTATTGCATTTTTCTTCTAGTATCATGTACCATTATTCAATTCAATTTTACCATTTGTATGTCGTGTGGGATCCTGTCTGTATGGCACGACAGTTGAAAGTCTGGCACACATTCTTGACAGCTGTTTTGAAGTGAAGGCTGTGATGCGTGCTACATCTGGAGGTGCTGAGGTTTGAGTGCAGACAGTGGAAAAGTCCAATTTCTCTTTAGGGATGACTGGGATAGATTTACAGTATCTAAGCTCTCATTCAGGAAGGGGACTCCATAAGGATCTACTCAGGCAGATGCCGTTGCAAAAACAAAGCCAAGGACTCTATGGCACATTTTGTGATACTACAAAATAAGTTAAATAAAAACAAGTTAAATATTCAGTTAGGGGACTCACAGATATTGCCTATACTATCATGAAATGGTAGCAAAAAGGTACATGTTTTCTGTCTGATTTTCTTCTAATTTTTAAATTATGTTTTTGTTTACTTACCGTATATCATTGTAAAGTTGGATCTAGACTTCATAGCAGACCTTATGAATGATGGGAGAATTGTTAAAGCAGTAATACTATAAATCTCAAGAAATTCAAACCTAATTAATTAAGATGCAATGTGTCTTTAAAAGGGGGAGTGGAAAAGAAGGGTGTTGAGTAGTTGTTTTTTTAAACTTGATCTGTTGACATTTTTGTTCTGTGAAAAGCATGGTCCTTTATTAATTATTTCCTGTCCAGTGAAAAACTCTTAATTCAGACATTTGTGTCACATAAAAACAGTACATTCTTATAGTTACAAGAAATCTTCAGGTTTTAGGGGTTTAGCAGCTCTATATAGAAGTAACATATAAAAACATAGCTGATTTTGCTTAATTTCAGAGCAAGATAGAAATTCATTTTATACACTTGCATATTTAGAAAATAAAGCTGGCCAAGTTGTATTACACACTGTAGCGTTCAAGGAGTGATGCATTTTTGGAACTGTAGGCCTTCCTCCTGCAACACTTATTCCTGAGAGCAGTACTTTCCAAATATTCCAGGTTTCTATTTATCAATCCAGAATGTTCCTCCTAAAATAAAAGTATCCTGGGTATTTTATAATGCATAAGGAGGTGACAGGATTGGCTGAGAAGGTGACTGGTTTGGTTATTGGCATTTTCTTTTGGTTTTTTTTTTCGAAGGCTCCACAAGTAATTTCATCCTTCTGGGTTTTGGAGAAACAGCACTTCCAATGAACTGAGCAGCAGCCATGAATACTGGATATGTCTCCGAGGCAAAGGTGGGGTCAGTGAGGTGCTGAAGATCTCTTGTGTCCACGCTATATTGCTCTTCAAGACTGTGTTGTGCCACATAACAACAGTTTGACCTCACTGTACCACAATATTTAAGGCCTGGATGGAGCATTCCCCACCTCTGTGCAGTTCCACAAATCCCCTTTGCAGCGGAGGAGCTGGCAAGGTGTTGAGAAGCCCCTTTCTTCTCCAGCATCAGCACATCAGTGCCCAGAATAGTGAAGCTTCACAGGGTCTGGAAGGAAGAACAGAATATTTGATAAAGCTGATTGGGGATGCACTTAGATGCTTTGGTGACAGTTACTATAGAAAATCCAGACTTGTCCTCACCCTTGTGCTTAAAATGGTGATTCCTACCGAGTATTTCATTCTGTGGCTGCACCAGAGCATATTCTTGTTCAAGCATTGCATCCTTGTTCACTTCCAATTTCAAGGCCGCATTTTCATTTGAAGCCAGTGGCGTTGTTTCATGGAAATGCAGGAATCCTTGCCAAAATCAGCCAACTAAGAATAAGACATTTATCAAAATAAACTTCCACTCTAGTCATATTTAAAAAAAAAATCAGTAGAGCCTAGGACAGCCTGACAGCTCCTTATTGAAGGCTCCGTAGCGCACAGAAGTACAAAACATAAGTGTTTAGATTTTTGGGGTGAAATTCTATCCAGATCATTCCAGTACACAGAAATGTGCAACCTCAACAGAAAGACTTTCTCCATCTGAAATAAAATATTAGTGTTGCTGCTGATGTGCTCACTTTCCCCAGGCAAGTTCCATCATCAGATGGTCTTAATTGAGTTCTGACACTCAGACTAATCAATCTGTATTAAAGAAATAGCAAAAGAACTTGACTTTAGTTTTGGGAAAAGTACGTATTTGAAGTATTTGAGTATCAGCCACAGAGCGATTTTACGTTAAGTGAAAGCTGATGGTAGGAAAAGAAAATTGAGAATATCTCAAAGCTACTCAGTCAGCTCCATTCACTGCACATTTTAAGAGGAGAAACCTTGTTGATCATAAATAAGATATTGTTTGAAAAATGAGAGCCCTGTGTATTCCTGATATGTTCTTTTTAAGAAACCGTGCTTCTTATCCAGATAAATATCACGGGAAGTTCAAAATTACTATTTTACCTCTATGAAATGTTCATTTTCTGTTTTCCCCCATCCAGAAGAGCTTCAAAAGCCTAAGAACATTAGAGTTCTAGAATCTAGTGAGGTTTTACTTGCAGAACCAATGGCCAGATGATGGTTGGGTGGTCTAAAGTTTACCCAGCACCCAGATGTTATATGGTTTCCCGAACTTCTGTGGTTGAATTTGGATATTTTAATTTTTTATTCTGAACACTAAATCATTATTACATATTATTCAGGAAGTAATGGAAAACTGTTAGTTTCACCATGGGATAGTAATAAAATGAAAGCCTGAATTATAATTTCTTTGATATTTAAAATGTCACTGTGTACATTTTTAATTATTTATACATTGTACACTCATAAATACATACTTTCATAAATACATACACTCATTTTTGGCAACCAGATGGTTTCAAAACCATTGGTTATTCATCATGGACGTACACATGAACCTCCCACAACCCCACAGAAAATAAGTCAATCTTTTATCCTTTACTACTCACCATCAATGGATCCTTGCAGTGTTTGTTTGCTTGTTTGTTATTAAGCATTTCTTTACAGCTGTATTTTTCATACATCTTAGCCTTGTGCTTGCTAAATTTATCTAAATTATATGAAAATTAAAATTATGAAAGGCAAATTGCAAAGAAAAAGCTAAATTCTTATGTTTATATTATTTCTGAACTAAACTGCCAGTTCTGTTTGCTTGTAAACGCGCATTTCTAGGAGGCCTCGAGTGCCCCAATGGTGGAAACCCTCTGCAGCAGAGGCTTGGAGACTCAGAGTAAAAGTTTCAAAAACATCCAAGGATTTCTTTCTACATGATACTGTTAATTTTTAACTTGCTGTTACTTATCTTCCTGTACAGAAACAACAATGCCAGAGAAAGAGTATTCTAGACCTGGTTAGTTTTAATTATCTGGTAGCAAAAACTAGAGAATTGCAGTGGAATCTCCTATAGTTAGTCAGTCTGGCCAAGATATGTTGCATTCAGTATCTCATCTAAGGTTAGACATCAGCATTGGTAAAACTTTTAAAAAATCAGATTGATTGTAGTATTATCAATCCTAACCATGCCATCTGTCTTCCCTCACTATAATATACAAATGCATTAGCAGCCTTTGAAAGGATTCATAACAATCAGAAAACTGAACAGAAAAACCAGTAAAAAACTCCAGAGCCAAGATGTAGCTGAAGTTTTTCTTGTCTCCCAGACTTAGTTTTCTGATTCACTGCTCTGAAGGGAGTCACAGTCCAAACACACCTAGTAAGGCATCCCTTAGGTTCTAACAAACAGCTCACTTTGACAAAGTGCAGCAAAAAAGGCCATTTTTACATATAATAGTTGGGCAGTTGGGATATTTGTTGTGAAAGTGGAATACCTAAGTCCAAGTCCAGCCCTGTCTACTGATGTCAAGTTGACATCTCACATCTCCAAGGATTCCCTGGGCTAGGTTGGAAAGGGCTAAGCATTTCTTCTCTTCTCCTGGTAAAGATGGACTATCATTGCAGCAAGTTGCAAAATAAAGGCTCTGAGAATTTGGCAGGCAAAGGGTAAATTGAAGCAGCAAGAGGCAGCAGTTTTCTAAAGATTACACACTTCTGGGTCAGGGATGGATTCTGCCTTGAGACTTCTTTTCTAGAGGTGGCAAAAGCAAACCAATATTAATTAGTTTCTTTTTTTCAATGTGGATGTGCTTATTTGCTTACTCATGAAACCAAATAACTTTTGAAAAAAAATCCTTAGTTCTCATGTGAAGTATTTTCAGCTCTCTCAGTTGCTGTTGTGGTCCTACGTGGACCAAAATTAAGTCTTAAGAAAAGTCTCCCATTTTATCCTTAATTTGAAAGGAAAATTTGTGTCCGAATTAACAGATGGCTTCATGATTTCTCAAGCTTCTCATTAGATTCCCTTAAGTATTGAGGGCACTATCTTCTGAATGCTAAGTACTCACCTATATTGAAGTTCTCAGATTTGAATGACCATCCTGAATCAGTTAAGGAACCCAGAGTACCTTCACTATGTCTGACACTCCTATTCAACAGTCTCACACTTCAGTCTCTATTTAAAAAAAAAAAAAAAAGGAAAAAAGAAAGATATCCTTTCATAGACTCCACATCAGTCTCTTCTGTTGCTAGTTTAGTCTTTCTGTCTAGGGATGACTTTTCTCTTGATAAAACAACAGGACTAGGAGAAGACCAGATCAGTGTAGACATACAGATCACCCATGTTTTCACACATACACACACCAAAATCAGCTGTGAAGAATTGTCAGATTTGGAGCTAGCAGAGATAATACTGCTCACCTGGCTGTTACTCTCCAGACTTTCTAAAGCACATTATTTGTGGTTCCACTGTCTTTTACTTGGTACTATCTACAATGTTAGCCCAAAACCAACAATCCCTTAATTATTCATTGCAGTTTCCAGGAGGCCAGCTGCCACTTCTGCCACTGAGTCATAGGTATTAGACTTTATTAGGCTTGAGTACATATGATGCCTTGCTTGGCAGAGTCATGTCTGTGTCATGAAAATTAATGAAAAAATACTTTTAGATCATTTATTGATTCACTGATTTAACTCATTCACTCATTTAAACATCTCTCTTCTTTCATGTTCTGTCATTTTTCCTTGTTACAAAGAACAAACCAGCTTTGCAGAAATCAATCCAACCAATTCAAATTGAATCAATCTTCGGCTGTGATTTTACAAGGGATCTGTATGGGTAGGTCATTAGAGACTCCCTTTACTGAATAAAGGGAATAAATATACAGTTAGATACTGTAAACCCTTCCCAGCAGTCCCAAAAGAGAAACTGTACTTTTCCACTGTACTTTTCCACTCCAGCCTCACCAGATGTAGCACACATCATATTCGTAGTTTCAAAACAGCTGTCAACAGTGTGTGCCAGAATCTCAGTTGCCCTGCCATTCAAATGGTGTTTCACATGACATACAAGTGGCAGCATCAAATTAAAGGAATAATGGAACACAGTACTACAGAAATAACTAACGGATTGATGGATCAGTAAACCAGATTGCAGGCATCTTCAGTGACACTCTTTTCCATTTACCAACTCAACTGAAGTACTTATGTCTAAGACTATCTTTCCCACAAATGTCTTTCTCCTCTCTTTTTATAATTTTGGCATTGGCGTATACTCCTTTTCTCTTGGTTCTGGTATCAGATTATGTTTACTCCTTCAATTCCTGTTGCAGAAATCGTATCCAAGGTAGGAATATTTCTTTGGTCATCTGCTAAAATCAGCTTCTTCCTGCCTTCCCAGAAACTTATCACATTGGTCAAAACATTAACATTGAGATAACCTAGCTTGTTTGTTACATGTCTGGAGGAAGACATTTACCACCAACTACATCAAGTTCCAGAACAGCCTCCCAGCAGAAGTGGAAGCAAACAACCAAATCAAGTCTGATGTAGGTTTTGCTACTGAACAGGAGTTACTTTCAAAACGAAGAATGAGGACACTTCTTTGAAGTGTGTTTGCTATGTTTCTGTGTTATTCCTACACGTATAGAAGCAGAATCTATCTTCATGGAAGAGTTTATTTCTGTTAAGCCTCTGGGTATGGACTAGCTCATCCAATGCAGAGCTGATTAGCCAAACTTACCAGCAAGAGTCTATAATGAAGAGCTGCACTTTTGTCATATCTACTCAGATATGGTATTATGGGCCTTGGGACATCTTGCCAAACATCCTGCAAAATATCCTGCATTATGTAAATTGAAAATTGTTTGGTAGCCTCAGGTCATGGGAACATGAACCAAAAGTCTGGTGGTAATCATGGTAGTGTTTAAGATCCTCCAGAGAGCAGCCATTCATACAGATCTCTTTGGTCCTCCTGCTTCATGTTTCTTATGTGTTGTGGGTAGTTTGCTTTCAGTCTGTTGCCCCTCTGCCCCTCATCACTCTTTTGGTGTCAACTGGAAGCCAGCTGGCTGGTCTATCCTCCTTCACTTCAAAGTTACTTTGGCAAGTACCGGAATAACATGGTACTCCCTCCAAGAGGCCCAGTGGCTGCCTTTCTCCAGTCAGGCTTAAAGGCCCTGCCAAAGAATTCAGAGAACATCTTGTTTTACAACCACAGAAAGAAATACAAAAAATAGCTCTCCTTCACGTGCCAGAGTTGATATTTTTTTATCTACAAAGCCTGTACGACATGGCACAGCCTATTCCACATCTCCCTCCTCATCTGAGGAAGGGACCTTCAAAGATCTTCTAATCCAACCCCCCTGCTAAAGCAGGTTCACCTAGAGCAGGCTGGACAGGAACGCATCCAGGCGGGTTTTGAATATCTCCAGAGAAGGAGACTCCACAACCTCTCTGGGCATCCTGTTCCAGTGCTCTGTCACCCTCAAAGTAAAGAAGTTTTTCCTCATGTTAAGATGGAATTTTCTGTGTTCCAGCTTGTTCCCATTGCCCCTTGTCCTGTTGCTGGGCACCACTGAAAACGTCTGGCCCCCATCCTCTTGACACCCACCCTTTAGATATTTATAAGCATCGATGAGTTCCCTTCTCCGTTGGCTCTTCGCCACGTGCACACCACGCAGTGTGAAGTTTGTACAGATCTGTGCAGGACCATTAATGTGCTTTAGTTTGGCTGAATACTCCATGAGGCAGAGACTGTGGCCAGGAATTGAGATTTGGCGGAGCGAGCCCTGGGATCACCATCTGAGGAGCCAGGCCTTCAACTGGAGGCGCAGGAGCTGTTCGTGCTTGTGAGCAGTTCACCATTGCTCTAGTGGGCAGAGGCAGCTCAAGTGATGGTTTCCCAGTGATACTCTTAGGAACAAAGGAAAGAAAGAATGACCAAGCATCTCCTTATCATGGAATTCAAGGCAAGTCTAAGAGAAGCTGAAAAAGCATATTAATAAAGAAGGAATGAAGATGTCTTGTATGATGAGTTCCAGCTTTTCTGGTAGGTATTCTTTTCTCCAGCAATATTCTCATGATGGAATCAGTAACAGGTTCAGAATAACCCTCTGACCAGTTTCCAACATTACTTAATATGATCTTTGGACTGGACAGGCCACTTTATGGCCCAGTACAGCCCAACGTGGCTGCAGTGCCAAGCAAGGTCTGGTTCTTTCCCACCTAATACTTGGTTCCAGGATCCAATATATAATATAACACCGCTGTGTTACAACTGGAAACGGGGGCTGTTATTTTATGATTGCTGGTTGTATTCACTTTGAGAAAAGTATTTTCTTTCATTCAAGGTCAGGTTGGATGGGGCTCTGAGCAACCTGACCTAGTTGAAAATGTCCCTGTTCATTGCAGAAGGTTTGGACAAGACGACTTTTAAAGGTCCATTCCAACCCAAACTATTCTATGATTCTATGACTTTAAAAAGATAAATGTCTGAGATAGTTGTGCTGCAGCTGATGCACTTTTGGTCTGGTTTGTGAAAAGAGAGAGAGGGCCATTCTCAGCCAAGAGCTGTGGGCCAGAAAACTCCTCATCCCAGAAATTCAGGACAAGGACGAACAGCAGCAGCAGGTGAAAGGAGCAGACACTCAGAAAAGTGCTTTAAAACACCTTCTGTAATTAATTCTTTTTTCAGCTGTACTGTGAAAAATTTAGACTTCTTTCTCCCCCTCCCCCCAAGGAAAGCTTTACATAGGTTTTAAGCAGTGATAAATAGTACATTTGCAATAATGCCTTAGTCTTGATTGATTACTATGTGTATTGTATGTGGTACATTATATATGTATGTTTTTCTGACACTAGTTTCCTGCCATTAGTCAAATGTCATTTCATGTGGATCAATGCTGAATTTCCAGATGAAAGGTAAGGGCTCTGAAAAAAAGGACAGCCCAATCATCTTTTCACACTGGTGAAAATCAGGAGGAAAATAATTTCAGTATAGCTGCTCTGTGTTTACATCAGTGTCACTTAACACAGAATGTAATGCTGTACACATTTCTAGCTAGAAACAGTTGTTTAAATACAGTGTTTCTTGACAGATACAGTGACTGTCATGTAGACAGAAGCGTGCATGCTTGCTTGGAGGACACGAGGGTGATGGCACTGAAACACTCATTTTTACCTTCCAGTCTGGCACAGGGCTCAAAAGGGTTAAATGCATACATCTGCTAAGCCTGGATCTGCCCTGTCTGTGACAGTAAAAGCTTTGGTTTGATCAGACTATCAGTGGTTGTGGTGCCACGGTCACATTCCAGTGTTGCCATCCTGCGCTCAAGAGCTCACTGTTCACAGAAGTCATTGGAGAAAAGGAGTATGAGAGGATCATGTCTGATTTGACTGTAGAAACTCTGTATTTGGTTGATTTTTATCCCATTTAAAAACTTTCTGTGATACAGAAAAGATGCTGAAAAGCAAAAGAATAAATCAGATTCTGTGCATGCACTATTTACTGGAGAGACTGAAATCACTCATGCTGGAATTACCTGTTACAACAGATACGGATACCGCAATAAACCTTTTCAAAAATTACCCAAGCACAGGCATCTCAGGGAGCGTGGCAGCACACGTGCTTACTAAGGGTTAACGCAGTTTGGCACAGCTAGAATGGTAATTAAAGAAGACGACATTACAGGCTAAGGCTCCTGATGAGATACTCCTTTCCTGGGGTGTGCTGGAAGTCACAAGGCCAAAGGCCAAGTGACTTCATCCTTCTCAGAAGAGGCCATGACACATATCCTGGAATGGCGCATGGAAATTTCAAAAACATCTTACATGGGCAGAGGCCTCCTACAAACACCAGTGTGAGCCCCAGGATATTTTTCACTTATGATTGCTCATTTAGAAACCTGGCACATCTCTCTGAACAATTACGGACTGATATTCAGCTATTATTTGTAGACTACCCCAATGTAATCACATAGTTTCATTCCTGTCTTTCTACAGCCTTTTTAGATCATCAAAACAGGGTTTTTTCCCATTTAAAGAATTCTAAGTGCCAGCCTGTAGAAGTTCGAGTCTGATTTTTGATAACCTTGATAAACATGCATATCGCTCTTACATGAAGGAGGATCCTTTCTTAGAACTGATGTTTTAAGGATTAAGTTACAGAAAAACTGCACTCCATATGGTCAGCACAAAGTAAGTAAAACCAAACACAGCCCAAAGTGTAATAATATCAGAAGAGCAGTAATTTGAAATGAGGTGACTTGTTACAAACTGCAGTCTGTGTGGAACAGAAGTCCAACCCAACTTCTTTCTCCCCAGCCCTGGAAGGTTTGAGGCTCGATTCGTTGTGCTCTGTATAATGCTGTAAGATCCTCATGTAGTGCTCTGTAAAACAGCAACTGTATTTCATTTTCTATCACAAAATGGTGTTTTAATGCTTGTCTGAAGCATAGAAATTAGGAGCCAATGGAAAAGGTGAGATGGACTTTTAGAAGCTTGGGTGTCAGTTAAGGTCAACAAGCAATGAGTATATGGTTATGTCTTTCATAACGTACCTCCACTTTCAATGAGAACAAGGTATTGTAGCAAATCATTAACATTAGTGGAGTCACGCCACTTTGTACCGATAGAGGATGATGGCCATTCTACCTTCTTAACAAAAAGACACATTTCCCTGTAAGTTCGAAATTTGATGATTGCTGGGAAAAATAAACGCATTTGATTTTTCAAAGTCTTCAGGTCAGTAGTATGATGACCACAGTACACAAAACCAAAAAAATCTAAACAGGGCATTGTTAGAATTTACTTCATATATATCCACATGAGCATTAAAAAAATAAGAAAAAAAGGAAGTGGAAGAGTACAAAGCTCTATCCAGTCCATGAGGATCTTCATTATAATAACTGATTAGCTTGGGAAAGCACTGCAGTCCATGCAAATAAAAATGTTGCTGTGTTTTTTTACAAAACTTTATGAAAAAGATACAACCTAAATTTCTTCTGATTAATAGTCAGCTAATGACTAATTCATATAAATCCATTTTCTGTTTCGCCAGTGCCAAGTGTCCTCATTCGCTGGTGAGTGCCCTGAAGCTATAGTCCATGCAGTTTGAGGAGTCTCCCTTTTTGGAGGATGGGCAGCTTCAAAGTGGGAGACATCTCTGTGAAGGTTCACTGCAAATCTCAGAGCCCCTCTGGTTCTTTGGTCTGGAAGTATTTTCATCCATGTGGAGACTTAGCATTGGGGTGCACAACAGCGGGGACCCAGGCACCAGTCATGTGAGACTGGGGACTGCTTTTCCTGGCCAAATGGAACAAGAAAATCAAACTCCCAGTGGGAAAGTATTTCTTAGCTCTGGAGAGCCTGGTTGGTTTTTTTTTGGTTTTTTTTTTTGTTTATTTAGCTGTATATATGTATCATGTTACATTCTTCAGAAATCCAATCACATCTGAGCAGAATGAACGTGGTGTCTTCTTGTGTCATTCAGATCTTGATGCTGTGTGAGACTTGCAGTAAGATGGGAAAATAGGGTGAGAAAATTACCTGCAAATACTTGCTCACCTAGAAGAAAAGTATTGGCAATGTTTCCAGAAATACAAAGAGCATTGTTTTTGCCTTGCTACTGGAGCAGGTGCCCAGGAGCGAAGAGCTAAGGGGAACCCCCTACTACTGTCCGCTGTTATGCTTTGATGCCTTCAGTAACAATATAAGGCAGCTGAGGGTTTCCCAGATGGGTCCTTGCTCCCTGCTCTGCCACTGACTTACTGCATTGACTGTCCCAATTTACTCATTTGTGAAGAAATGGCTGCAGCAGCGTTGACCAACTTTCAGTGCTTTTTTCATGATAAATCAGTAGTTGGCAAAATATTTGAATATCGCAGTGGAATAAAGCACTAACAGTTTAGGGCATTTTTTTATGTGGTACAAAAATCAGCACGTTAATGCTTCTGTTTCAGATTAGTCTTACAGTTAAAATGAAAAGAATGTGCATTACCATCCTTCCTCTTAGGACAGTCAAATGTATTCACCTCTACTGAGAGAAAAAAGCCATGAAAGAACCATAAATTGCTTCAGCAAATTACAGTCTAGACTTGCTGATTTGTTTTAACAACACTAGATATCAAACCCATATGCAAGCATTATTGTAAACTGCTGTTCCTAAATGCCTGTAAACGCATTGTCATGTAGACTAAGTATCACTGCAGCCAAGTAATTACTTAGATTTAATGTGGAATTTGTAACGGGAAAGGAGGATTCGCTGTGTCACTTGTACTAGTCTGGTTTTTCTCTTCCTCTGACATCTCCAGACAGAGCAGCTGGGTCATCACTATCATTTGACAGCAATGCAGCTCGCAGAAGATGAGAAGGCTATTTGTGGTTAGGTAACACCGACACAGACAGTGAGCTGTGTACCTCCAAAAGGAAAATGAAACAGGAGTCAGGCTGCGTTTAATTTTTAATGCTTTTTTGTGGTTGTTCCAGTTTATCTTTTTAATTCATAGCACCCACAAGATGTACTCATTTCCCTCAGGACTGCAGCTGTGGAATGCAAGGAGGATTACCTTTGCGGTGTCCCCACAACGGTGCTTTCCCTCCTTCTGGAAGATGGTGAAAGCTGCCATTGACTACAGTGGTCTCTTTTCCTTGGACAGGCTGCGGTGCCCAACCCAGCACATACACATCAAGTATAGGGCAGTCACAAATTCATAATCATTTCCAATGAAAATACAATGTGTGTGAAACCTTTGCTTTTTATGGGCTAAAGGTTTTTGCAAACTATTAATTATAAAACAGATTGGTACAGCCATTCAAGATTTTCAAACCTAGGAATCTAAAGCTGAGGGCAAAGTCATCCGATTGCATTGCACCTGTGACAGCGGCTTCTTGCGCTGGGACCTGCTGGTTGCATCCCTGGCTGCTAAATTTTGGAAACCGGAACTACTAAATGCACAGAGTAATTGAGATAATGAATTTCTGTAGTAAATTAGTGGCCTGTAGAGTTCAAAATGAAACAAAAAAATCTCACTAAAAGAAAAATGTTGAGTAAGTCTTTCTCTAGAAGTGAAATAGTGCAAAAGTGCATTGTAAACATGGAGCAACTGAAACGGAAACCAAGGCATTACGGGTCCCCCCTGCACTGCAGGGCTGCTCTTGAGGTATGTGTGTGTTCCCATGCTCTGCACACATTGCTCTCACAGAATACACAGGCAGAACAACGAGGCCAGGGTGATTTTGGAACCACACTGCTTCTTGTGCATACTAACCTTTTAAAATGTTCACGGTGTACTCCAGCATCTGACTAACTGCCTTTAGCTCCTGCAGGATTTTCCACCCTCTCCCTCAGGGGAAGGCAATAATCTGGGGGAGAATTTTGTTCTGAACAGCAACAAGGTATTTGCAGTCTTTTTTATACAATTGCTTTTTCAGTCTCAGCTTTATCAAACTCAGCAGATAAATAATATATGTCCTTCCCATTTCCTATGTGAGATCATGAGTGAGGAGGTGCTTCTTGACAGCTGTCCAGTGAGTATTTTCAGAAGTGATTTTTCAGTCAAATGTAACCGTTATAGCTGTCTAGTCAATTTAGCACTGGCATCTCAGTTTTCAAACTTCAGCCAAGTTTTCTCATAGCTGTGACTAAAGAAGTTCAGTTAGAACTTCCTAACAGGACAAAAGAGCTCTTTTTCTCTGCCTAAAATTACTTCAACACGGTTTTTCACCTTCAGAAAAATAAAAGGTGATGTCTCTCAACCAGCGAAGGAAAAAAATCAAGATGTTTTGATAGTCTGAAGAGAGGAATGTAAAATGAAAGTAAGTATGGCACAAATCCTAAGATCTTTGCTTAGAATTGTTACAGACATTTAGGTACAGCTTCTTTTGGCATCCATGGGATGTCAGTACTCTTTCGGTTCCCCAAAGGACTTGGGGCGGATCATCTCCTACAGAACAAAAGGCATTTGTGTTATTGAATAAAGATAGAAAATGAGAAGAGTAAAAAGGCACTGGTAGAATGTCCGTGCATACTAAGTTTGACCTAGATTATAAGAGTTTCATTACATTTACTAAGAACTCCTATCATTAACTGGATGTAAAAAACCAAGCAGTAAATGAACACAAATTACAAACTAAGAGTTACAAACAGCTCTTATACCATCTCTAGCACCCCAAGCTTTAATTTCTAAGGCATTTAGATATTCCTTGATTTTTACAGTTATGAAAATCTTAATTTCCTTGTTTACTAGCAGGAAGCATATTCTATTTTAGATATTCTATCTAAAAATTCCCCTCTTTAATATGGATTGGACCATTTCATGTGAACTCCTTGCAAATACCTAAATATATAATTCATTTATTTTATTAATACATAAACTATGCTTGATGCATCAGGATCACAGCAGAACAAAGTGTGACCCATGGGATGACCTAAGAAACTATTCATGTGGGTAATATACCATGTTTTCTCTTCATAAGAAAAATATGGAGTACAAATTGTCTGAGAGGTAAAAAGAGCAGTGTATAGCTCTAGATGACTTAATATTAACATTTAGGGCAGTATTAACATATTACCTTTTGCTTCTGATTTAATGGAAAAATATATTGCAGTATATTGCAAACTCTTGCCATTTATAGAAATAGAAATTAAATTTATCGCGTAGGATCAAGTCCAGTGAATTCAGGACCAAATAAATGCCACACATTATCTGTGTATCTCTTTAATACACTGGTGAACATCAACTATTTAATGAGATCATACTTATTGTTTGTCATCAGGTTGTAAAACATTTTACTTAAACTGTCAGTAAATGTAAACCAAAATAAATACTGAGTAAAATGAAAGATGGTACTGAAGCTAATGATAAATTCCCTTCATCAGTAGAGACTTTTTCTTTCACTCTGATTTTCAGAAGTAAAATATTTTTTGAGCAACAGCCTGAACTACTCAGCTGAGAAGTGATCCAGTTACAACACTTTATGTATGGTGTGGTTCACAGTAGCTACTTTTTTGACAACTTTTGCACATTTTTAGTTCAGAAATAGTTTGCGGTTCATGTAGTGGAGTAAGTTCTTGTTCCTTTCCACTTAATGACCCTGGGGTTTCTAGCAGTGATACCTTTGAGAAGAATGTTGTGGTTGAAACTTTCAATTGCTGTACTAATGCCTCTCTGGTACTCATTGTAGAACTACTGTGCAAGTGAGGGGAAGACAGTAACAGCTATTATTTTTAGCAGCCATCTATTTGCAAAGCAAAGTGCTGATGACTAAATAATTTGTTACACATGTACTGGTCCAGATTCTGCTTGTCTTTCGCAATCAAAGCTCTCCTTGATGCATCTAGGAGAACTGAGAGTGTAAGCATAGCCAATTCATTCCTCTAAATATTGAAGGACCTGTTTTTCTGCTTTTCTACCCACTGAGTGTGAACATATTCTGGAAATAATACTTTTAGGATCAGTCACAGAGTAAAAAAACATTTACTGAAAGTGAAAAATTTCCCTTAGATTTATAACATGCTTGTACAGGTAGGAAAAATATTGAAACTATGGGTGCTGAAAAAAAATAAAATTAAAATAACACAGTGACAATCCATACTATCATCTAAAAGCAAGGATGTCACAAATCCACTGCCACTCGTCAGTCAGTATGTAAGCTCACATAACTGATTGCCATTCCTTTGATCTCCACCATATCTCCCAATTTACATGTGCCAATGGTTTCATTCACTCCTCTAAATAGTACCCAATGGTTACATCGAGGTTAGTAAATCAAACAGTGTTTCCCGAAGCAGGAAAACAACTGTCTCTACTACTAAATTGCCCAAATAGTCCCTGGGATGGCTGTGTGCAAGGCCAGCTAGCAACCTCCCAAATAATTCCTGGGTGCAATTCAGGAAGAGGCACAGGCCAGAGACCTTGCAGTTTGGGTGCGGTCACCATGTTTTGGAGGACAAGAGAGTTCAACAGCAGAAATGCAGACCATTCAATGCCAGTTTGCTTCAGTATCAAAGAATGGTCACGTGTAGATGGATTTACTTGTCTGGGTGTAGCCAGTGAGGACCACGTCAGAGCACAGCCTCTGAGACCTCACCCGCAGTAAATGCAGTTCTTCCACCTGGAATTTCAGGATACAGAATATGGCAGTTCGAATAGCATCGCCCACAAGCACGAACTTTTTTGTATTACCAGAGAAGTACATAAAGTTTCAATAACCCTCTTAATTCTCACTACAAGGGGTCTTTCACCAGAAGGCTCTCACATCCTGGCACCCAGGTTTGAGTTCAGGTCCTGTGATTCATTTGCTAGAGTCAGTTCCACTGTAGGAGTATCACGGAGATTTTTCTCTCCTAACCTCCAGATGGTTGTTATTATAGTTAGGGGTGATCTAGCCATCAGCTCTCACTTCTGTTTCTATGATGCCAGTTCTTCAAGAGATGTTATGAGTGTAAATGACAACACGGTATGGTTTCTTATGCTAGAGAGGGGCTGTTAAAATGTATATATTCAATATTTGTTTCCTCTTGCCTGTGGAGCTAGGCTAAAGACATAGGCACAGTTTCTTTGGGTTTCCACAATAAGCAATTTCAGCACATAAGCTGTGTTCCTCTCTGGTCAAAGTTTCCATCTGTGGCTTACTTTCAGGAGCTGGAAGACAAGCAGTTGTTTTGCAAGGAAGGGCTGTTGACGTCAAAGCTGTGTTTGAGGCAGGTCTGGAGTGCAGCTTGAGGTTGTAACTTCCCTTATACTTTGGTCCTTTTGAGAAAAGATGTATTTAGACAAAAGGCAGTTGATTATTTTATGTGGTTATAGAAGTGTTTGGGTTCCTGGCAAGTCTGGATGCACAGCTACTCACAATCATCTGGAGATATTAAGATTTAAGACCTGGAGATGAGTGAAGCAGAAATTAAAAAAAAATGACCATATGCAATTCACTTTAGTGGCCTTCAAAGATGTTAACTTTTACAGATCCTACACCAGCATTCTATTTATTCACCTCTATGGACACATCAGGCACTTTTACATTCTCTGCTGCCTCTTGCCAAAATTGCAGTTCCATGGAACAGCAAATAAGTAATAAAAAAATAAATGCACAGGAAACATTTAGTTAAAAAAAGACAATAGAATTCATCATTGGACTTAAAGGAAAAATAATACATTTTAAAATCATACTTCCACACAATCTCATTAAAACCTAGGTAGATCTTGGTTGTTTTGTCACAGTCTTTGCTCAGTCTTCTCACAATGGTATTAATTTAACTATTTTTTTATTGCTTATGACACAAAATGAAAGTAGCAGATGTGTGAAAAATATCTGGTCAGAGAGTATGCCCTTAAATTTCCAAGAAAGTTGGATGTATGTTTATACTGTTTTGAAAAGGCATAGTATTCACTTCAAATCTGTGCTACTGGCCTTTACCAAAAAGCTAGCAAGAAGTGACAAAAGATCCAAGTGCCCGCAGATGTAGTTTAGAATAAAAAGTAGCTTGTTGGGGAATTTAGGAAATATTTCCTCATGCTTATCAGTCTCTATATGGAAAATGAAAAAAGAAAAATACACATCCATTTCTACAGCAGCTGGCAAAAAAGTATATACTAAAGTACATTATATCAGCACCTCATACAATTTGTTATTATTGCAACTGGGCTGTTATAAAGTTGGGGCTACTGAAGTAGAAGTGTAAAGAGGGCAGATACCCTTCTGATTTCTGGCTGTTCACACATGGTAAGCAACGTAGACACTAATCAGGCCATATTTGGGAAGCATATGTGATCTCCTCTATAGGTGCATAGGGGATTCATCAACTGCCCTCAGGATTTAATGCTGGCCTATGTTGGAGGCTTGGGTGGACCTTGACAGATGGAAGTCCCTTCCTTGCAGTAACAGGGCCTCATTGTAGAACAGGCAGGAAATTTGGATTATCAGTGGTCCATTTTAATCTTTAATTGGTATGGATATCACTGCTAATGTTTCTGTGGAAGGAAAAGCTCTGCAACTTTCAGATTTGCCACTGCCAAATGTTTTCTTTTCAAAGTGAAACATTTATTTTGAATCAAGGAAACTTAAAACTTAATTTGCCAACACCTGAGAGTCTTTTGACTAAGGACAACAGCAGGCAGACAGCAGAAGGAGGGAAAGGTTTGGGGAGGTGGGTCTGGTTTTTGCGGCTGTTGTGGTGGTTTTTTTACTGATACAGGTAAGACAGAGAAGAGAGGACAGTAGCTGCTGGAGAAGTGAAGGAGATCTGAAAAATTGCAGAGATAATGAAGGTTATCTGCACACAAGAGTTGTGGGTTGAATGTTATTCTTCAGTGTTCAACAGCAGACTGAGCTATATCAGGTCATTTGATAGACCCCAGGGAAGAGAAGATCCAGAAATGTGTCTGGAGTCCACAGTGAAGGCGAGAGAGGGATGTAATGGAAAAGAGAAGAGGAAAAACAAGATTTGCAAATACACATTGATGAGAAGACCTGAAAACCTGATCTGTGAGTGATAACAGTAACCCATCATATGACCAGGAAGACAACACAGAAGAAAAAGGCGGATTATTGCATATTAGCTTCATTTGAGAATGGAAAGGAGAAACAAAAGATGGAAGAGAAAGGATATTCCAGATCAGGAAGAAGAAATATGGTGGAAATAGTTAATGGTCACAGCTTACACAGAAATCATCATGATATTTAGGAGATCATCAGAAAGAACAAAAGGCAGAATGATACTCAGAAAGTTGGAAGAATAGAAAAGATGGAGCTTAAGATCCACACTATGAAAAGACAGGTCTGCCTTACAGAGGAGCCCCTGTTAAAGATTAATAGATGTGCAATGGCAGAGAGCAGAAGGGTAGAACAGAAAAGTATGCGCTGTGTTAGTTTCAAGCCTTGGAAGAGTAGGCCAGCAGGCAAAAGGATCCTTGTGGCACTCGTTCTTCACTTTGGGTTAAATGCCACGGCGAGGTTCCTGTTACAATAGATGTGAAATGACTGTATCATCTTAAAGAAAATATTCACAGAAATGCTGTAAATCAAAGGACAAAAACTAGTCATGAGGTATGAAGCAACAACCACAGATTCATCAGAAGAACTTCTTAGAACGTGGGCCAAATGTTTGTGAGGCAGGCAGATGGTCAGAGAGAAGCTGAACAACTTCGGTGAATTCTCCAAGATGTTCAAGGCCAGAAGATCTGGAGCACAGTGACAAAATATGACAGATTTGGAAAACATGTTGTCCCAAATGATCTTCTATCTCTCAGCCAACCTACAAAGTCTACCCATCACTCTGATATCAAAGAACACAACTCAGAGGGCTCATGCCAGCAGAAGATCACGTCCTGAAAGCCACTTAAGACTAGCACCTGTTCTTTAAAAACCCTTGCTCATATTAGTACAGATTTGTGATGCTATTTTAAAAGTTGTTAAACTCTGAGCGATAAATCCTGAAGTCTGGCTTTCAGAGAATGAGGCTTACAAACTACAATAAGGTCACAGGTGGTACAAACATACTCAGTATTTGCCCTTTCACCAAAGGAACCAGTGAATAAGTGAACCTTAAGATGTTCTTTAAGAGGCCTGAGGACCATAGAGCAAGCTTATGAGCACCAGCCTGGGAGGCATTGGCAAGATACACAACATCTGCATTTGGAGCAAATAAGATACACAGACCTTTGGACAAGCTGAGATCTTTATTCTCTCCCACTAATAACATTCTCAATAGGGTGCAGGTGCCTCCTGTTATTTTGAGGAATTCCATCTAGCTTCCCCTGCCAGGACTTATGAAGCCAAATATACACAAAGTGCATCCACCCAGTGCATACAGCCCGTAATCGTTGCAGAATGGTGGTGGATTATTCACTGGGAAGGCTGGAGGCAAGAAGTCATGGTTTCCAGAGTCACTTGAATGCCAATACTGTAAAAACTATACGTACGATGATGACCTGCTTTACCTTTTTGCAACATATGGGAAACTGGAGTTAATTTTTTTTATTATTGGAATAATATCTGGACACTGATGAACTCATTAGCTGATCTGAAAATCTGGAAAGGGCTCCCAAAGGCAATGCAGGTCCTAGTTCAAGAGACTAGGGAAATTAGGAAAGTCACACTGGAACTTTAGTGTATAACAATTACAAATTTTTCAGGATCACTTTATGGTCAATAGCATTTTTATAGCACCTTTTGTTATTGAAATTCTTCACATTTTTTTCCTGCTTACTTTTTCTGCCTTCACAGAAAAGCAGGAGTAGAACAAAAAGTGTTTTACAAAAAAGCAACAACACCTGTTTTATTATATGAAATGTAACACATATATTTCTTTCTCTTCTGTATATATACACCAAATAAATATAGCCCATATGGCACTCTGAGTATGTACGTGTTCACATTCATGCCACACATAGTTATCCTTTCAAGAAGTCACCTGCTAACTCATGTGCTATTCTGCGGACTGGAAGTGCTCCTACTGTTACAATACTGCACTGAAGAAGATGCTGATCTGCAGGGCAGATGTTACCCCTGATAAATTCTAAGTCTGGCAGTGTATTAAACATTGATTTTTCTGCTGGATTAAGTATTGATTTAATTGGAGCTTTTTTCTGCCTGCAATTTTGGAATCATGGAACGCTGTTTCTAAACTGTACATATTGCTTGGTGGTTTGTAATATTTCAGTAATGTCTTGAGGCTTTCCATTTCGTTGCAATTGCATTTACAGCAATAAATTGTTCAACAAACACTGAATTTTATTAAACTGGCAAAATATGTGATAAAGAAAGCTAAACAAGTCCACAGTCAGCTGTGCCAAAAGCAAACAAGTGTTTTCTCTTAGATGCTAAAATAATGTGCAAATGAGACTCGGCAAAACTAAAATGCAGAATAATCCAAAACCTGAAGTGTGTATAAAATTAAAGCTCAAGAGGAGAATACTCACACCATGCAGCTGCAGTTCCACAACAGAAGGGATTCATCATTCCACATGTAAGGAAATCCTTAACCATATTTTCCTATCCTTGGCCACCGTGTATTTCTCCTTCAATATGGTTAACTTAACCAAGAGACTAGATCCCAGGCCCTGAGCTGGAGCAAATGATCCTCCCTTTTTAAAAGCTCGTTTTGGGTTAATTTTCACCTGCCTATATTTACTGGTTGAGAACCAGCAAACAGTTGTATGGGCATAACTGAGGGCACACTGTGTTCTCAGGGATGAGACAACAGGTCTGGAGAAGACAGGCAACTCTTTACACCAGCCCTGCTGTCTAATCTTACATAGGGCATAAGTACGGTCCCCCTAGAAGTGATGCCCTCTACCATCTTTTCCCTTTGCTTTCTACCTTTGCGTTCTGTCTTTTATCCAGTGAACAAGTGTGAAAGAAGAGGGGACAGCCTTGGCTTCGCGGTTGCTGAGCTTTTTCAGCGCCCATGGAATGACCATTTGCGTTCCTTCTCTGGCCATCTGCAGCAGCAGTGCCATATCCACACAGCTCACCCCACAAAACCACACGTGATGTCGATATGAAATAAAAATAGTTTTCATTCAGTGTTTTGTTTTAAATTAAGTACATATAGTTTCTCCTCCTCTCCTTTTATATCCTGTCTTGAGTGTTACAAAGCTACAATTTGCATGTTATGGTTTTATCATGCCTACACATATCCAAGACAGGTAATTCAGAGGTGAACACCAGAAGGCAAAGCAACTACAGTCAAATCAGAAGGTAAGTTGTTCTCTTCTTTCTCATACAAATAATCTAGAAAGTCATAGCAACATGAAACCCATCCTCTAATGCAATCATTCCTATTTCATCTATTCTTAGTACCCTTCAGTGACAAAGACTCCATAGTCTGCCCAAGCAGTCATTTACCACACTAAATTATCTTTACCATGTTTTCCTTCGTGTCCTATCTTGGTGGACAGCAATTTCCCTGTGAACAGGACATGGTTATGGCTGATATAAAAGTTATCTTTCACTAGCCGGGGATCCATTGTTCTCCTTCAAGCTGATCATCTTGTTAGGAACATAAATATTTCACAGGTTCCTGGCTGGAAAAGCATGGTGGCACTTTACACCAGTGAAGAACTTTCTTCAAAGACTCTCTTTTACAAATCTTATGACTGCAAAATATATAGATGAACAAAGGCAAATGATTATTTCCTTAACTCATCAATTAGTAGGCGTATAAAAACTTGCAAATGTCACTTCTTTACAATGGTGAGAGAAAGAAATAACATCACCAGAGAGAAGAAAGAAGACTCTCAGGAGTTTTGGGTTGAGAGCTTTAATGACTCATTCCCTAAGAGAGAGAGATTTGCTAAAAGCAGTGTTTTCTCTTTCCCATTTTCAGTGGCTGTAGCAAGTCTCAAGCAAGGACAGCAGATACCCCTCTAGGGAGAATTCATCTACTGAACATAGACATTGCCAATGAAGACATCTGCAGCTGAGCCAGTTCTCTCGATTCCCTTTACAGTTAATGGAAAGAAAGAGTTACCTGTAGGTTGTGATTTACCTTATTCCTTGGACACCTACTTTAGGATGAGACGCACCATACAAATGCATAATTTGCTCCACTGACTACAAATTGAATGTGAGATAAATAGCTTGTAAGATAAATAGCTTCTATGCAGACATCCAGTCTATTTGCATTTAAAGTGAAGAAGGATGAACCCTTCTGCTGCTGCCTTTTGACGTGAACAGTTTTCATGTAAGGAGTCATATTATTTGCAGGCAAAATCACAGCCTTGTTTTGATTAACTTATTTTTTCACAAGCTGCAGTCTATTAATACTCTCTCATGCAGATTGTAATGATGTATTGTATATTCTTTTTTAAATCTTATGTAACAGCTCTAGTGTGTAACAATGTCATGGTAATTAGAATCACAGTTTAGATTATTATGAGGCATTTTCTGCTTGGCTTGTGCTTTCAAAATGTTATTTCTCTCATTTGGCAGCCATACTGCCAAGGATGTGGCAAGGCTGTGGAAATGTGCAAATCATCCACTAAAGTTTCTATCCCAAATTGAAGCTACTGACACCCCAGGAAAGTCAGAATCCTCTGTTTTCATTATCAATCCATGAGGAAACTTCCTCCCCTCCTTGAAATTTTTCTTCCAAAATCAAGCAAAGAGGGCAGCAATTGAGACTGCCTGGTACGTCAAGGTGCAGGTGAGGCTGCACTATCAAAAGCACCTGCGGAGAACCTCCCCTGGCCATCTCATGGGGCAGGTTCAGAGCACATTGCTCCGCGATTGCCCAGGGATACCTGCTATTGCAGTGTCCATGGTGTACTGCTGCTCTTCTACAGTCTGCTTCTGCCTCCAAAAAGAAGCCCCAGGCTTAAGAACTGGATGAAGCAATCAGTAGATTAGCGTTTGGACAACCAGCAAGTATCTAACTCTTGTTTTTTCAGCAAAGTATGTAGTCAAGGCATTATTGGCCCCCTAATGAATTTCTTTTGATTTCCAGTTGAGCTGTTTCATATGTTTGGTGTGCTTATGGCTTTGGTAGAATAAAAATACAGCTGAGGATGCTGCTGCCAATACTGATGTGCGTTACGACTGCAACGGTGGTGTTCACTGTAGCTCCTCCAGACATGCCCCGTCCTTTGGATACAGACTCTACTTTTCTAACCAGTGACTTGGAGTGTGAGAGCAATTGGTCAGACTGGTAAAAGAGCAGCTAGCTAGCAGTGTGGAAACTCATAAAGGTTGGCCACGCAGCCTGGAACGGTTTGTAAGGAAAATATGAGGTTAAATGACAAATAACAAGGTCTACACTGCCACTAATTTTCTAAGAAGTCAAGGCAGGAGAAGGGCTAGAACACCTAGAAAATTAATGTTGAAGTTTGACACCTCACAAACCTACCCTAATTGCAGCAGGACCTGGCAGCACACGTTGTAAACGTGTGTGAACAGCGAAAAGTTATATGGTTAGAACCAGGAATAGGGACTGTCAAATTTAACAATTACATTTTGCATGAATGGGAGGTAAGTCCTTCATTTTGCTTTAGGAGTTTAGTTTAAGTTACATCAGCTCCCTGTATTTTGATTTTCTCATCTCCAATACTGAGATTAGAAACACGTATACAGAGACTTCTTCTTTTCCTCAGTATGAGGTGATGCCTTGCTCAAGGAACAGCATGGAAGTAACTTCTGCCTCTGCTGAAAGGAGAATGGATTAGCTACCACCGACAAGCCATCACCATCATTTTCTCTTGGCAGGTATGATAATCAGTCCTTGTTTCCACTACAGTTTACCTTTCTTTTTAAGGGTGGAAACACAAACCCCTGTATCTATGAATAAAATGTCCAGTGATTGTCCGGACACAATGATCTCAGAAACATCGCAAAAATAATGAGATGTAGCTGAACACAGAGAACTTGGAAAAGGGAACAAAGTTAATAAATAAGGACTGGGGGGAAAGCACAGGAGAGTTCTTTGTGAGACAGACACGAGGTTCAGAAATGAGAAGATTTTTAAATGGTCAGGATGTCAGGAGGGCATTAAGAAAACATTCTGAGAGCAGACTTCAGCCTGGGGAGAGCACTTCAATTCCCTTAACTTCAGCACAATTTATTTCGAGTCAGTCAAAAAAGACCCCAAATGTACATGACACAGTACTGCAGCTATGAGGAGATGAGCAAGGGGGCTGGGGGCTGGAGAGGTGAGGGCAGGAGGGAACCCCCGAGCCCTCTCGGCCGCAGGCCTATGGGCGTACAGCTGCCTGCGGTGGCCCCCACCACCCTTGAGGGAAGCACACGGGACCTGCTCAGCTGCAGACCCCCAGCCCCGAGCTCTTCCTCCAGCTCGGCCCCATCCGCTTCCCCTACAGCCAATGGCTCAGGAGCGCCGGCATGTCTGCTGCCCCAAAGGAGGGGCTCTCTGTGGTCCCACCACTTCTTGTCCTCATTTCTCGTCCCAGCAGGCACGTGGGCATGACATTTATTTCTTCTGCTCTGCCCTCAGAGGGGTAGCGCGGCTTGCTACGAGCAAGCAGGAGACTGCCGAGCCCTGCAGGCCTGCTTAAGGAGAGCGGCGCATTCATCCTGCGAAGAGAAATGGGATGAAAACGGCGGGATTAGGTCAGCCAGTAATTTGCAGGCATTGCTATCCCCGTCCCTGGCACCGCTGGCAAGGGGGGCTGAGGGTGGCATGGCCCGGCTCTGCCCATCTCCCGGCTGGGCTGGCCCCGTTCTCGGCCTCCTTTAAGCTTCTGCAACATATTATTATTAATAATGGATTCTTACATTTAATTAATGCCCACAGGATCTAGTTAAGACTCTACAAAAATTCTTAATTAAGCATGCCGAGAGCTGCCTTTGGGACAGCAGCTTCAACTTGTACATACTCAGCTAGTAAATGCTAAAAATGAAGCACATATTACCTTATCATATGAACTCAGAAACTTGGATCTGTGGTGCTTGTTCACTTCACTGCCATTTCAAAATCAGCCTCGGGAGGCTCTCAGGATACAGCTTAGAGCATCAGGATTAGAGCTGTAGAGGAAGTACTGTTCAATTTAAGGATTGTTAAAGTTGTCAATTCATCAAGTTGATTTATACTTCTTGTTTTCCCCAGCTTTCCAAAAGTGTCTCCTCTTTGCCTTTTTCCATGACATGCTGAATGAGGTAATTCTGGCCGTGTTCTCCATTTGTGAGTGTCAATAGCCAGGAAGATTTATAGCTCAAGGATAAAAAAAACTCCTCCAGCTATGGTCTCCTCTTGTCCTTTAGTCTGGTAGTGAGAAAGAGGGAATTGATTTTAAATTGACTGTGAATACTAATGCTGAATTACAAATTCAAAATGTACATATGTTCCATTATATAATAGTTTGGTGCTAGTCAAAATGATAAGAAAGAGACCTCCAAATTTTTCAAGATGGGTCAAAAAATTTTTACTTGATGTTTCTTAATTGTGGTGATGCTGTGATAAAACTTAAAAACATGTTAAAATGTTCTCCTCTCAATATTACTCCTTATATAATCCCCTAAAGCAAATTTACTCAATTATTTTCTTACCTATCTTTTATTTTATGTTGGGAAATTTTAAACTTGATGTCAGAGAATATCTGAAGTTCCAATGTTAACAAATGGATGCCGAGTAGGATCAGGTTCAAAAAACTCTCATTGACGCACAGAGTCCTTAAGTCACATGATTCAAATTTCTTGAATTTCCTGTATTTTTCATCCACTAATTTGTCTTCTGGGACTGATGTTTACCATCACTACACAACTTAACAGTATCTGTAAACGCTCCATACGTAAAATTAAGTTTGTCCCTGCTCTTGCACAGTGGGAAAGTTCTTCTTAACAAGCAAATGAACCATTTGGTTCACACAGAAGACAAATTAACACTTTATTCATTCACAGTGTACACACATTCTATATGTGTACACTATTCCTTGCACCATGACTGTCCCAGAGTTGTTTTTTCCTATCTCCTACCTACTTGAAGGATGCCACCACTCTTACATTATTAAATTAACCCCAACAGGTTCTAGAACGCCAAACAGGTTCTAGATTTTATTAGGTGATGAGCTCAAATATCTCTGTATGTCCCATATCTCATACTCAGAACACTGACTTCTGTGCTTTGCTGTATTGGTAAGCTGTAAATAAAATGACTATGTTCTTGTTTCTTGGCAGGTGTCACTTCTCTGAACCATAATTCTGAATGAAATATTATTGAACTGACTGATGGGTTTCATAAGAAAAGAGAAAGGTCTTTTAATAGGAAACTGAGTGAAAAAGGGTATTTGTTAATTTTTTTTTTTTTTTATTTCGTAGTATGTAGAACTAGCTGTGATACCTACCGTCCTGGGTTGAGAGACACAGGACTAACTTTTCTTCTAATGCTGGGGAAAATTGCACTTCTAGAAGACTCTAGTGTCTGAATTTGTGAAAATATTTACTTTATAGCCAGCCAGGCTCTGTGGGATTCAAGGTTAGTGTTTTTGAGCCTTG
>KZ505636.1:564849-599267 GCA_002844005.1 Limosa lapponica baueri
CGGCGGCGGTACCCAGGCGGGCCCGGGGGGCGGCTGGGGCGAGGGGCCGGATGTTCGGGTGGCCGGCAACAAGCAGGGCGGCGTTGCCCGCGGAGCGGGGTTGGCGAGCCGCAGTTACCCCCCTGCCGCCGGCTGGTCGCCGCCCGGAGAGCGGAGAGGGCCCGGTGCCCGCCTGAGGCTGCCTGCCCGGAATGCCCTCCTTAGGCGCCGGTGCAGGCCGGGGCCCTCCCGCCGGTGCCTCCCCGGTGTGGGTAAGGGCCCCCCTTTCCCACACAGGACAGCCTTTTGGGGTTTTTCCCACCGCCTCCCGATGCCCCCGAGATACTAGTGCAGCCCTCACAGGGAAATACGACCCCTTGGCTGGGGCAGCGGGTTGTGGCTCTGTCCGCCTGTTGGAACGCCTGAAAATTGCCTGGTGTTTTCCTAAAACTCGATGATAAGCATTTGTAGAGGAACTCCCAGGAGCTCTGAAGTGACTTACAAGTTTCTGAAAATCCTGTTCCCCAGGTCTTTGTAGCTGTTATGATTTGAGAAACCCATAATGATTTATTGTTTAGACAATTATTCAATCACCCAGTGACCCCGCCCCACCAGGGAAGGGGAGTCAGGGAAAACAAGGAAACACAAGGATTGAAATATAAATAGATTTAATAGGATAAGACTAAATAATTAACAGTAATACTGAAGAACCAGTATTAATCCTGATACCAATATAAAAAAATACAGGGATTATATTCAGCAATTCTATCAGCAGGAAGCAGTGCACTCCCAGCAGTGGACAGCAAATGTTGGACACTGCGAGCCCTATGGCTTTGGGAAGAAGGGTCCGGCACCAGGGCAAGGGCAAGAGCAAGAAGGCTCTGTTTAGGTACTGGAAGGCTGCTAGAAGGTCTCCATGGAGCCTTCTCTTCTCCAGGATGAACAAGCCCAGCCCTGCTCCAGTCCTCTGGTCATCTTCATGGCCCTCTTCTGGACTCGCTCCAACAGGTCCACGTCCTTATGTTGGGGACCCCAGAGCTGGACACAGTACTGCAGGTGGGGTCTCATGAGGGTGGAGTAGAGGGGCAGAATCACCTCCCTCACCCTGCTGGCCACGCTTTTGATGCAGCCCAGGATACAGTTGGGCTGCCAGCACAGATTGCTGGCTCATGTTGAGCTTCTTATCAACCACCACCCCCAAGTCCTTTTCCTCAGGACTGCTCTCAGTCCATTCTCTGCTCAGCCTGTGTTTGTGCTTGGGTTTGTCCTGACCCAGGTGTGGGACCTTGTGCTTGGCCTTGTTGAACTTCATGAGGTTTGCACGGGCCCACACCTCAAAAACCTCCATATTCTGTTTCCAAGAGTTTTGATTGACATTTGTGGCATTGTGCTAAATGCATAGTTTTGCATATGGATATGCTGAATAGGAAATTTTTGGAGACTAGATGGGGAGTTTTGTCATATGAACTTCTAAGTTGTTACCTTCCAATTTACATCCAGGTGAAAGACTTGAAGTGTTGGGGAAAACCTTGAAGATGTGCTTTGATACAAGCACCTGTCTGCGCTTTCAAAGCGCACATTTGAAAAGTTATATATATTTTTTCCTCTGTTGTAAGAGATGCAAAGTAAAGTAAAAATGGACATTCCTGCAACAGACTGCACAAAGGCTCTTCTCTTTACTCCCTGTGTACTTTAACAGATCCCTGGTGCAATGAGGCTTTTCATGAGTGGGGTGGTCCCAGCAGCATTGCGACCCAGTCCCTAGCAAAGAACCTGAACACAGCCTATCTTGAATTTGTCTAAAATGGTTAATTTAATGAAAGCAGGTGTGTGGTTGGTATTAATCTGAAAAATGTCCTTTATGTATTTGGTCCTTTCTAAACAAGATGGTTTTTGCTTATGTGTTGCTCAAAGATGAAACTGTGATTGGAGGTTAAGGAAGAAGAATAACATGAGGCAGGTGAAATACAGTTTATATCTTGCTTTGCTTTTCACTCGGGTCCTTTGTGACAAAGGTGGGAGTTTAACAGTGATTGAATTTAATGTTAGGTAAATGCATTGCACAGGTGGTTAGGAAAGATAACTGAAAATAACTCCAACTTCCACTGTTGGAGATGTTGTCTTTGTTTTTTTATTTACTTTGTCTGAAGCTGTGTCTTGAGCTTTAAAGTGTATTTTTAAACCTATGCAGTACTAACTTCAGGATCTTGATCAGTGGACTTAGATGATCCAAATGTGACTTCAGAGTGCTATTGCATTAAAAGAAATGCTTATATGTGTATATACATCATATATTTTACAGTGTACATATTTGAGACTAAGGTGGTATGTTGCTCCTTTTTTTTTTGCCACTGTTGCTAATTATCCTGTAGAAAATGTTATTTTGTTTCCTGCTTACTTTGTATTTACAGGGATTAGAAACTATGTGGAGTGACAGGGAGCCAAGAATTGCAAGTCTGGCAAAGCAGGATGATGTAGTAGTTTATCATGTCAGTCAGAACTGGTTATGTGCAGCCTCTTACAGGAGCCTTTTAAGCCCTGTAGAACACAGGGCTGGCACAGAAGTGGAGGCTGTTCATAAATATGTAATGTGGTTTCAGTGATACATTAAAGATAATTTGGCCCGTGAGTGGAAATATTTAAGGGGGGGGGGGAATACCACACCTGTGTAACTTCATTTTAGGAGCAGGTTTTGTAGCACACGAGTTAGCTTGCGTGTGCAGAATTAGTATCTTCAAATAAGAAGCAGTCATGGTAGCCAAGAACTAATACGATGACAGTTGGCTTTCACAGAAAGCTCATCTGAATTGGACAAAATAAACCAGCTTTTCTTTTCTTTCTCTACCTTGCACAGAAGCATAATAGTGGCAATATCTCAAACCCAGCTAAAACGAAGCAGTGACTTTTGGCTAGTGATTTTCTCCTTCCAAAAGGTGGAGCAGGGTTTGTGTGAACAGTAGTTGAACATGGGTCAGTCGGATCTAAGTGATAGACGGGCTTTCTGGAGATCTTTGAGTGCTGTCATGGCAATTCTTGTTCCAGTCAGTATTTCTTCTTCACTGGATATCAAAACCAAATCCAGAAAGGGATGGCATATTCTCTTATCTAGTTTTCTTCTAATATAAATTGAAAACAAGTGCAAAGAATATTTTGGAAGATTTGGAGTAGCTCATGATGACTGTTGCTTAAATGATGTAAGTTTTCTGGATCGTTAAACGAGCAGCATTAAATTGCTGCTTAAGTAGTGGCATACTATGAGTTTTTGTTACATGTTTGTGGGAGACTTTTTTTCAAGGAATTCTTTGTAATTTTTGAAAATGTCATAAAATACTTTATAAAGTGAAATTTAACATTCTGTATATGTGAGGCCATTTTCTTGCAAATATATGTATTGGGCACATCATATAAAGCAAAGAAAATCCTAAGTGAATTTTAAAAGTGAGCACGTCTATCTTTACTGTCTCTAGTTGTCAGAGTCCACTTTAGATGACAAAATTGGCTCCTTTCTATGATTTAGAAACTGAATTCACATTAACTTTGTATGGAAGGCCTCTGGGAAATAGAAAAGAGTCTAGCATTTTATCTCTGTCAATAGTCTGTGTGCAATTAAATGTTGGTGTGATGTTTTTGTTGTGTTCTGTGCTGTGTTCGCTCGTTTTTACGTATTCCTAATTTTCATTTGTAATGAAAGGGATAGATCAGTTTAGTCTGGTTTTTATATATGAATTTATGGGATTACAACAGGCAAAGGTGAGATGCTGGGATTTTAGTTGAGGCCCCTTTGAAAGCTGGGTCGTTAGGGTTAAAGGCAGCATCCGCAGTGCCCAGCTGAGCTGCCTTTACCTCTGCCTGTACCTGCCGAGTACCGGCCGCGCATCTGGATGAGGAGGTGTCTGGAGACCCACAGGGAGCAGTTACCAGGTCCTTATGCTCCCTCTGAGTTTAGGTGAGCTTGCTGAACTGGTGGATTTGTGAGCTTCTTGGTTTTATTCGTATTTTGTAAGATGAGAGTTGGTGGAGCTGAGGTGTGGTGGAAGATTTGGTGTGTGTAACAGAAGAACAATATACAAATGGGGGGTTGGTCTCTTCTCTCAAATAACAAGTGATAGGACAAGAGGAAACGGCCTCAAGTTGTGCCAGAGGAGGTTTAGGATGGATATTAGGAAAAATTTCTTCACCGAAAGGGTTATCAAACATTGGAACAGGCTGCTCAGAGTGGTTGAGTCACCATCCCTAGAGGTATTTAAAAGACGGGTAGACGTGGTGCTTAGGGACATGGTTTAGTGGTGTTTTTGGCCGTGTTAGGTTAATGGTTGGACTAGATGATCTTCAAGTTCCCGTCCAACCTAGACCATTCTGTGAAATGAAATATAATGGTTATGGGGTCCCTGAGTGACTGCTGATGGTAGCAGTTGTTACATGGCAAGGTAACATTTTGGAGTACACAGTGAATGTCTCTACTAATAGGGGTAACTTCCTTCATTTCATCAGGTGCCTTTAGATATCGAGGACTTGAAAACTATGATCCAACTAAACAATCGAAGTCTAAGTAATTATAAGAGGATCACTTTATATCTGGTTGCTCAGTCCAAATTAACTGACGCCTTAGCAGACACAAAAATACAACACAGATTATTTCTTTTGGCTTCCTGTAGAATACTTGCAAGTTTTTAGGGAATAACAAACATTGTGGCAAGTGCATCTGCTCCTTTGGACTTGTAATGTTTTGATTTGTATGTGCGAAGCTTGCTAATTTAAGAGAATCTAAGACTAAACCAAATGTATCAGTTGCTCAGGATCAGCCTATATAGGTGACAGGAGTGATTGTAATTTAAAGTAGACATTTCTTTAACTTCTTTTTTTTTTCTATAATCCCCGATAACTACTGGCCAGACTTGTAGTATGTGCTGTCTGTAGATTTGCATCCAAGACTTAAATTATTATTGGCTTCTGATAGCTTTCGTAGTAAAAAACTCAGTAAGTTTGACAAAGTTGTAAAAAGCCTTGTGTAAGTTTTACTGCAGTTTTCATCATTTTCTTTCTTCTGCCTTTTGCTTAAAAGTCAGTATTTCTAAAACTAACGAGCCACTTGATAGAGTCACAAGAATGAGAACATTTATTTTTACTTTGTTTTTCGGTCATCAGGTGATTCGCTCTTCTCTGTCCTGCAGTTGTTTTTCCATCACTGTAAATGCACTACTTGGGTGATGAATGGTAAAAGTGCGTTCTGTTATATATAATTCAGACACTATTCCATTTGGAATCACGCTGGAGTGGAGGCATTGATAATTTCCAAGTAAATGAGTAGGTAGAAATCAGACAGCTTATTTATTTTTATGGGTTTAGCTTGTCAGCTTTCGCGAATGTTTGTGTTCTCTCACATTCTTGCTGTCTAACTTTGAATTTCCAGGGACCATCATGTGTCTAGAACCATTTAACTTTACCCATGCATATGAAACGTAACCCTGTAGTGGTTTTGGTTGAATTTCAAAATACAAAATGTAGCACAATAGCAGTCTTATGAGCTACCCAAGATCTCTTCAGGTAGATGGAAGAAAGTTCAGTGCTTAATTTTTACTGTCAGTTATGTTAACTTGCATTTTGAAGTGCAAGAAAAACTGTCAGTATTTAGATCTATCGTTGTGCTTGTTTTCCAGCTGCTGTAAAGTTTAGAAAAATACTGGCAACGGTTGTCCGGGTACCGGTAAAGCCGTTACCTATTGATGAAAACTATTTTCCATCAGTTTCCTCAAAATCTGTTCTTGTATATGGAACATCTACATGTAGATAAATGTATATGTGTATATAAAATCACATTCTTAACAATTTCCTGATCCAGAGGATAAATAAAACCTAGGCTAGGTAGTGCTCTCCAGCTGACTTCATGAGTATGTCCGCTCTCATGGGGATCTGATCCATACTAAATGTACTCTTGAAATAAAAATCCTAGATTTTTAGATCTGTTGTTCTCTAAACCTATTCTTCGTATGCATATTTTCCAGAAATAAAATTCAAATTCCGTTACTGTCTGGAAGTCTCAATATTTTATTTTTATTTTTTTCTCCCCTTTGCCCCCAGATATGCGTGATAAAATGAGGAAATGGAGGGAAGAAAACTACCGAAACAGTGAACAGATAGTGGATGTTGGAGAAGAGTTAATTAATGAATATGCATCTAAACTTGGAGATGACAGTAAGTAAACAATCATTATTTTTTAAACTTCCATTATCTGATTTTGTTTTCTCTTTTCAGCCTCTATTTTATACTTGTGTTGCATTTCTGTATCCACTGGTGTTGATGAAGTATATATTACTTAGTCTAATAGGCTGCCAGAATTCCTAGATTTTGTTTCTTTCCCAAATATGGGCTACAGTGGAAAAATTACTTAGTAAAACTCTTACTTTGCTGGATTAGTAGTTAGACCATATGTTAGAAACTGAGCTTGAAACTGTTACCTGGCTTACATTGGACTGATTTTCTGTTCTTCAACACCATGGCAAAAATTGAAAAATACCTTTTTATAACAGAGAAAGCTATTCCTTAATCAGATCATACATACTGCAGGAATTAATTTTAAGACTGTTTTTATTATGACATTGCATGTGTGACATTATAGTTGAAGTTAATTCTACATTTCCACTATTCATGAAATCATTATTTTCAGGGCATTTTAACTACCTTATACTAATTTCAGTAGGTAGAAGCTTGCTTTCTTTCTTTCTTTCCATTGTTGAGTTTGTACTTCTTTTAAAGATTTATGTATTTTATTCTTTCATAAACATGGCATTTGGGTTTCATTAGATAAATTAGTTGAAATGTTCCCGAGCTTCTTAGCAAATGCCTAGAAGTATCTGAAGTTTATTTACATATTTGCATTCTGCTTAATTTCTTTTTTAAAAAAAGTATTATCAGAATTGCAACTGTATACAGTTTTAAAACCAACCAAACAAAAAACAACAACCAAACAAATGCCCAAACACATACAGTAGACTTAGAATTCTTTCCTGGGTAATGATAGAAGGTGAATGAGTCGTATATGACAGGTCTTAGTCTTGTTGCTTCATGTGTTTTCAGAAAATACCTGAATATTACAATGTCTAATTTCAGAATGCATATAGAAGGGAACGCATTGAATGCAATGGGGTCGGTTATTTGGGTATCTCTGTAACTTGTCTTCTCAGGCAGAAGACATCCACTGTAATTGGAGAAAAAAAAATCATTATTAATGTTTTTAAAATAAAAATAATTTATTGAATATTTAGTATAAGGGGTGGGGATACTATTGTCCACATCATAATTTTAATGAAAAGTTGGGATTTTCTTATGGATACTCAGTAATCCAAAGCTGTAGAGTTGGACTTCAGAGTAGAGAAATAAGACCTTTGACATTTTTGGGGGTCTTTTTTAAGCTTGAACAAGAAAGCCCTTGTACAGATTAGAAAAAGACATCTGTCTGGGTTGGATACTTGATTCTCTTACAAATGTTCTCTTACCTAATATTTGACACTAGCCTGTGCTGGAGTTAGAGTATCAAAGTACAGGTTTGATCAAATGGGGAGAGCAATTTCATAAACTATAAAAGTATCTTTTTCTTGTGTTCAGAATTTTTTTAAAAAACATACTATATAATTTATATCGGTGATATATGTTACCTGTATTTTGTCTGTAGCTATATATGTGTTTTTGCATTCATGGAAAAAATGTATACATTATGTAATTAAAATAGAATATATGTCTTAAAAATAGTTCCAATGGGCAAGAGGGGCTACAGGCAAATTAATGCCTGTTTTTCTTCTTTTGTATACTTAGCAAAAAATAGCAATTTCTTTAAAAATAATTGGAAATTCATACCATGAAGGTATTTTTAAAAATATGAGGGCCTTTGTTATTTTTATTTTTTTGTTATTATTTTACATTTTTGTTTTGGAAGACATTTGCTTCTGTTTCAGTTCTATGAAATATTGGGTGCACCGGATTGCATTTACATGAGTTCAAAACACTCTGTACTTCTAATACTTGCATTACATATTTCCCTCTACTATAATCTCTCTTTTCTGCAACTTGTGTAGCTACACTGTTAAGTTCTTTATGTTCAAGACCTCAGGAGGTCTAGAACAGAAATAATGTAATCTGTTATTGATTTAGAGAAATTGTTCAAATCCAGGAAGAAGACAGCATTTGTAGGGCTTCAGCAGTGAAACAGTTAAGGGAAATTTGTTTTCTTTCTAACCCCAATGGCTGTTCTCCAGGTCTGATCAGAGAGCAAGTCCTAATGGGGATCTACTTAGAAGACTGCAGCCATAATCTTAGGAAAAGCAGAGAATTAGAGCTTTTTTGTCTTTCAATATGTCAAAAGGTACTTTGTTACTAAAAGCAATAAAGGTACTTAAATGCATTTTTAATTAATTCCAGCAGTTTCTTAAAATGTCCCTGTTTCAGTAGTGATCCATGGGAGTAGAAGGGGAAAAACATGCAGACAGAAGTCATTAATCTTATTTACATTGTAGGTGTTTCCCATTATCTTAAAAAATTATCTCCATTTAATGTCTCTTTTGTGTCCAGTTTGGATAATATATGAACAGGTGATGATTGCGGCCCTGGACTGCAGTCGAGATGATTTGGCAATGGTGAGTTTTCAAGTTGACTTTTCCCTCAAACCTTAAGTTTTCTTCCTGGGTGTCTCTTCCAGATAGTTCTTTGGACAATTATAGGATATTCTGTGCTCCATAGCTTGGACTTGTAGAATATCTATGGAGAAATACACTGCTGGGAAGAAACCATCTCCACCCACCTTCTCTAACGTGTGACTTTTGTTTAGACAGATCACGTCTCTTCCAATAGCCATGAAAATATTTACAGCTACTCTGGTATGGGCTAAATGTCAAGAATAATATTGAAGTTGCCAAATTGTACAGAGAGTGTTTGTTTATTGAAAAACTCTCAAATTATATTGGTTTCTTGAATGTTTTGAGGTAAAATGTCCTGTCATGCATATCGTATTATATGTCATGTTGGCTACCATCAAAGAAAGTCATTGACACACTGGAGCAAATCTTCATGATGAATAAGGAGCTGGACTGCATAATGTATAAGGAAAGGCTGAGAAATCTGGGTTTGTTAAGTTTTGACAAAGCTAAGAAGGGATTTTATTGCTATATTTGAATATGTATTATTTGAATAATGGGAAGGTACAAAGAAGGTGGAGACAGGTTTTTGTAGATGTGCAGCAAAAAACAAGTGTGAGAGACATAAGCTGCAACAAAGGAAATAGTAATTAGATATTAGGACAAAGCTTTTAAAAATGGGGCTAGTGAACGCTTTGGGACAAGCGACACAGAAATTGTGGAATCTCCTTTGGAGATGCTTGGAAATGGATTGGGATGTGGCCCTGCACTCGCTTGGAAGCTGGCTCTGTTTTCAGTGGGAGTTGGGATCAGGCGACCTCCAAAGGTCCCTCACAATTCAAATTGTTCAGTGATGCTTGATAAAAATATTTTTAATTGATATTTGTGTTTAGTCCTTTAGTATGCAAATTTATTTCAATTATACAAACAGCAATCTAGAGAAAATGAGTTTATTTAGAACTGTAACACCTGTTCACTAGATTAAAAATGAAAAAACATCAAAACAAACAAAAAACCCCAACAATCTTAGCTAATCCTTTAAAGGCAGCAATTGAAAAAGGCAAAAGTGTGTTTTGCAGGCAAATTTTAAATTTCACCCCTACTTCACAAAATGTTGGGGGGGAAAAAAACCCATGAGCTTGTCGTGTGCCCTGAAAGCCAGCAAGCTTATGCTTATTTTAAATACAAGAAAGATATTTTCAGGAGTCCAGCTCTTTCATAGGGATTACTCTTTAGGTGTCTTGTTCTCTGTCAGATGGCAAAATGTCCAATAAAGTCTTTGAGCTTCACGTGATGTCATTTGGGTGAAACTTAATGGTCTGTGATATACAAGGGGTCAGACGAGAGGATGTAGTTGGGAGAAGGGCAATTTGAAAGTAGTCAGAACTTGACAAGTTTATCTTGCATCCCATATATATATGGTAAAATGGAAAATACACTGGAAAATACAGCACAACATGCTGAACTTGTCATGACCCCACTGAACTTCCCTTTCTTTTGTTCCTCAGAAGAAAATAGTGTTGTAGGATAGCTGTCTCTTTAAACAAAACCAAATACACTTACTGTTTAAATATATTTCTGTTTTCTGGTGTATATCTAAAACAATTTTGGTCTTTATTTTCAGGGTCTTTATAGGAAGACTTTCACAAAATTGTTGAGGGAGCTAGTGTTGAAAGATCAGCTGTGAGACACTATTTATTTTTACTGACCCTGGCAGGGCCTTTAAATTTCGGTTTCTGTGCCCTCTAAGGAATATTGCTTGAGATGAGGGAGTGCAACATTTTATATGCAGCTCAGAAAGGAGGTTAAAAGCTTAGAGGGAAACTTAGTTGTTTTTTTAAATTTTTTAAAATTTGATTGATTTATAATAAGTAGTTAATTCAAACAAGTCAACAACATATGTGGGTTTTTGCTACAGCTGTAGTCCCAAAGTAGACAAACAGCTTTGGAACTTCTGTTTTTTAACAGTGAGCTTTTTACAGCTGTGATGCATTTTGCTTAGGGGGATAGGTCTCATCTGCTCCAAATGAGGAAGCTGAGATGGTTTTCAGAGTCATTTATCTGACTTCTGTTTTTTTCTTTTTCTTCCCTTTTCGTCTTGCTGTTGTCCTCTCTTCTGCACAAAACGACTCTGCGTAATGCCTGCCCCGGCTGCAGTCAGCCAGTTCTTCCACCCCGTGTCTTAGTGAAACCACCTACTGTTGGCAGGCACTTGCACTACCAGTGCTTTACGTGCTGAAGCCCGGATTTATATTTCTTTGCCTTTGTCAGACCCTTAAAATTAAAAAGCAACGTGATTAGAAAAATCAGAAAGCAAATCAACTGCAAATTAAAGTTTCACACACAAATGAGATTTACTATTGTGACTGCTTTATGAGAGAGTCTCGAAAGTAGATTATTGATATAGTGCAGAACCAATCCTCAGTAATTTAAGTGATTATGTGGATTACAGGTTAAATTTAAAAAGGGGACATTTAGTGCTTCTGAGTCCAGAAGATATTCTGGAGATTAGAATATTCTGACTATATATTCAGAATATATTTTGAAGATATAGTTAGTCTAGTTTATTCATGCACTTTTGTTTTTGAAAGTGTTGCACTGAGTTGTTCATGACTGTCTCACAATTTTTCATGTCACTATTGTGTCTGATGTCTTAATCTACAGGAGTTTATTTTGGCCTTGTGGCAGCTGTATTTGGTTTAATAATGATAGTGTCATCGGATCTAATGTGAACAATTCTGGTCTTGAAGTACTTCTGCACTTGAGTGCTATTTCATCAGCTTTTTTATATTGTTGGTGGAGTTTTTCTCGATGTAAAATTCCACCTGCAGATTGTGGAGTTTAGTATTATTGCAAATGTTACAATTTTGACATTTAAATATTTTATTGGAGAAAAGCAGTGCATTTTTTTATGCTGAAAATCACTGTCCTTCGGGATTCCCAGGTCACTGGGCCATAGGGTGGATTTATTGTCTGCAAAAGTTCTTTTTAAAATCTAGATTGATTGTATTGTAAAAGCTGGAGTGAAACTACTTTTCTGAAGTTTTATGTGAGTTTTCCCATCTCTTAAGAATGTTCACAGATTGGTTAAGACATCACATAGTGTGCTGCTAAGTACATGTAGTTTTTAATGCCAATTTGCTGTTCAGAGCAGCAGCGGTTCACATAGACATCACTCAAAGTGCCAGTGAACTGTTTCTGTACTAAACCTGAGTCTTGTTACATGAAATTTTATTGTTGAGATCTTGGTTCATTGGAAACTAAGATGATCATGATGCCAATATTCTGTGCTTAGCATTACTTTTTTTGGTCACTGTTTCCTTTCTTTCTTCCTTTGCCATTTTTTTGCATCTGGGAGAGATGTGTATATTTCTGTTTGCTGTGCTGTCGCAGCCTGTTTAGCACAGAAACAGAGAGGGAACCTACTAATTTTTACTGATTTGCTTCTGTAGTTTTCCTTTGACCAGTGGTTGTGATGAGATGGAACCGATTATGTAGATAGGCCTCTGCTAGAACCTGAGGTCTGAAAAACAAGTTTATAAGATGAGTTGTATAAATAAATGCCTGGGAAAGGAGAGTTCTGTGTGAAGCTTTTAATGTGATTCAAACCACTGGTCTTTTTGAGAGCCTGGGGACTGTCCTGCCTCCCACCGTAATGAGTCAGCTACAGACATTGCAATGCTATCTAGCCACATTCATGATATGGTTAGAATTAGTGTGCTCTGGGAAAGTTGTGACTCAGTCCCTCTGCCAAACATCCTTTTTTGCTAATCCAGAGAAATCTGCCTGGGATGAATTCCTTTTATCAAGCCCAGGTGTCTCATTGATTTCAGGAGTTAGAAGTTGTGCCTTTTCTGCCAGCAGGCTCAACCCAAGCCACTGACAAACATTTTCTTTGGATTTCAAAGTTTTATTTTAAAAATAAACACAGAGCAGAGTATTAACATAGTTTGTTCCATTGTGAGATATCCATTTATTAGGGAGGTATCCCATAAGCTCTTACTGTCTTTATTTTGTTTTTTTTTTTTACTGTCTTGTGTTATTATGAGGCAACTAAGTAGACTTCAAGTTTTAATAGTATCAGAAGTGTTTTAGTAGGTGAGTTTAATTTTCTAGACAAATAACTATTTCCAGGAAGGCCTGACAATCTAATGACCTGTATGTAAGATATTTCTTAGAATTAGTCTTCTAAAAAAGTTTCCACTTCTGAGCTTCTCTTTATCAACACATTTTATTGCTTATTTAAAAAAATGGTACTTGCTTTTAGTCAAAAGTGCCATTTCAGGTTGTTGAATTCATCAGCCAAGGAATTTTTCTTTTTTTCTTCCTGCTTCTGTGTAGATAATTATATTAACATTAGTATTTTGTGTTTTATTTGTATAGTTTTGTCTTCAGGAACTAAGGCGACAGTTTCCTGGGAGCCACAGAGTAAAACGATTAACTGGAATGAGATTTGAAGCTATGGAAAGGTAAAACCTGAATTTAAAAAAATGTACTTTCCATCTGGAAAGGTGCTTGCTATGTCTTAAAAAAAACACTCAGGCATGATAAGAACATGGCAAAGCAATGCTTGGCAGCTTCTTTATAAGGAATAGTGGTATGTATAATCATATTATAATGTTTAGATATTTTTATTGCATTTTTGCATGTACTATGAAGTGTTGCATTTTGCAATCTTTCCATCAGACTTCATAGATTAAAAAGATCTCTTATAGGACAGCATAAATCATTATACAATAAACCACTAGGCACTTTTTTGGTGAAGTCTGTGAGGTATACGTTTCATCTCACAGAGCTGGAGCAGCATGTGAAAATCAGTGCTATCACCTTTTTGCCTTCGTTGTTCTCCTGGGCTCCTAATTACTGCAGGATGGGGTTTTTTTTAACTTCTCCCTTGTTTTCTGAGTGTGGATAAGTCTAGTAGAACTTAATAAGGATTAAATCTATAGAGTTGGTTATAGAAACAACTCAAAACCCTAAAAATCAGACTTTTGTGAAATATCCTGTAGAACAGTTATAACATACTAAGATTCACAGGAATATTAAAATAATGAACAGCTTAAAACTTTATAGCTTTCCAAGATGAATGACCTCAGGGCTTGATGTTGGCCTTTTTCTCCACCTTTCTCCTTTGGATATATCCTTGATACCAACATTCTGTTCTACCATGCCATGTTTTGCATACAGCATTGGTGAAATTTGGAGCCTTTGGGCCATCTTGATACAAAGGAATTAGAACTCAGAAGTGAAACCCTAAATGCTTTTTCTTGCACTTTATTTAGTTAGCAGGTGTTCTTCACCCATTACATTCTTGCAAAATTAACTTTGAAAATGTTATTTGATATGAGCCACCAATGAACATCCGTTGCTTGGATCCGAAAGAGTGGATAACTGGGCCGACTCCACAACCCCAGGAGCAGTCTCAAGGGCAGCTAGATGTGCCACGTTTCACACTCGCTTTATATCAGATACACATTCATGAAGAATTTCCATTAAACCTAGCTCTCTCTCTGTCTTCATTTGATACAGGTAGGAAGACAGTGAGAGAATGACAGCAGATTTTCTCCCCTTCCTGAGACCTATTCAGAACTGCAAAGGATCATAATTCTATTCAGGCATATGTGACTACCTTGAAGATGTTATTGCATGGGAACAGATCTTTGTGGGAGATGACTGCTGCACAAATGTTAGGTGGTGTTTCAGCAATGAAGTGAGATTGAGCCACAGTTTTGTGGAAAGTGCTTGTAAAAATTCTTGACAAAATGTCTCTGTCAGGTTAGATCCTTGAGATTGGGGTAACAGAGGAGAGAGGCATTAACAAAAGCTGGGGTTTCGTCTTCATAGATCTTCTTGAGAAGTCAGAGAAGCAAAAGAGACTTCAGCTCTGGGTTTTCTTGAATAGGAACCCACCTGCAGGTGCTGTAAGCCATGCTCTGAAGAGCCCAAGGAGACTTAGGCTGAAGTGATCCCATGTTCAGTGAAAGAAGTGAGCTTCTTGTTAAATTTGGAGTGATTTCCAGGAGTTGATAAGATCCTGCCTTCCCCAGCAGGAAGAGGCAACAGTGAGGAACATCCCTGTAGACTGAGACATCCCCTGTAGACATTGGCTAATCAAAAGAATTCTGGAACTTCATCCTGTAAAGCTGGGATTGTGGCCATCATGTTCAGTCTTGTAAAATACATTGGATAAAGTAGCAACTAACAGGGAACATGAATACAGCATTTTATAGCACATCTGCTCAAGTCTGTAGCAGTCACCTTGTACTCATTTCTGCTTTTGTGCTACCTTTCAAATTCATTCTCATACCTGATGGTACCTGGAGTGGACAGCTGAGCTATGCACATCGCAGCAGTGCTTAGGGAGCAGCGAGAGTACGTAAATGGGTGTCCAAGGCGAGAAGGGGATGCGTAGCATCAAAATCAATCAACAGTAGCTCTGAAAAACTACTTGTCAAACTGTACATGAAGACACAGTGTTCCCTAGTTATGTGGTGATAGCACAACAGCTGTATAATCAAATGTATTTTGAGTTGAATTACTTCATTTGTCCAGCTTTGGGTTCTCTACACAGCTGGCTGAATACACAGATCTGCTTCCCAGAAGGTATAAAGCATTTATAGCAGCTAGAGTAACCTGGTTTGAGCATACTTCAAATACCAGAATTAATTAATAAAACCTATGTAGTAATATGGAAAACATTTTCAAGATTTATGGATGTAGTCTAGGGGTGGAGTCCTATGTGAATACCTCCACTTTACTGTATGTGGCTGCTTATACTTTATAAGATCATAACAGAAGAACCTTACATGAAGTTTTAAATTAAAATAATGAAGTGATAAGTTTGCAAGGACAGTCAAAAAGTCAGGAGTTCTGTCTTAGCAGAAATAAACGTGAATGATTTCTTTGAACAGGTATGATGATGCCATCCAGTTATATGACAGAATTTTACAAGAAGATTCAACTAACACGGTAAGTTTAAAAGATTCTTCTGAACTGCAGTGGTTTGTTGTTTGAAATTGTGGTAACATGTTGGGGGTGTCGCTGTGGAAAAACATGTGTCTGTATTCCTGTATTTGTTTCCTTTAGTTTTCTAGTATAATAACCTTCGTTAGAACAAATGAGATTTGTTTCATGATGAGAAGGCATTATGCAATACCTGCTTCAACACTGAATTTAGAAAACAAGATTATAACTAGCAACCTTTCCAGCAGTCTTAGTAGGGTTTAGATTGGGCTTTTCAGCTTTTCCATTTACCCTGAATATTCAGTATTTAAAGAACCAATCTGGTCTGCCATGTGTCTTCTGTCTTCCTAATGCTTAATCCTACTTAAAGATTAAGTATGAATACACTCAGGTAGTGCTTGAATAACAGTTATTTTGATTTATTGTCTGGGACACTTTACTAACTTTTGAATCAAAATGCTATAAAGCTTTCCAGTCGTATAAAACAAAATCTGAGACAGGCTGTACTTTTCTTTTAAGCATTTTTTGAATATTTGTGTAAGCCACCTTGAGCTATTAGATGCCAAAATGAAAGTCTAGGGAAATGTGTAGAATATATTTTAATGCATTATTTTCCACAAGGATAAAACTGGAAATATGAAGAAACAATGGAGTTTCAAATTTTTATACCATGTGTTGCAAAGTCAGTAAATTATTATTAATGATTGTCTGGCATGGTATATGGAGGGTGTATGTTTGTCTGCATTACTAGGTTTTGAGGAACTGGTTCTCTTTACTGGGTAAATGTAATACTGGGGCTATTGCAGATATTTTCGCAGTCTCATGTAAACCTTCCTTCGTGCGTTTTGAACCTCTGCCTTTCTTCGGTCAAGTTATCTGATGCGGTCTGCTATTTAGGAGAGGGAAAAAACACAGGTAACTGGGGGTAACTAGGGTATGCCAGAGCAGGATATAGATAAAGTGCCATCATTTAAACTATGTAAACCATTAAAAGAATCCTCCAAAACAAATTTAAAAAAAATCCAACAATCAAAAAACACCCAAAGCCACCAAAACAGAAAATTATTTTTGAGGCATCACATCTGAAAATGTTAACACTAAGTTCAGCACTCGGACAACAGTGGTAGGTTAAAGTCTGTGTCTTCTAGGACTGATAGAACTCATATTTTTTGTGCAAGGGTAAAAAGAACTATTTCAGTTCTTCACTCTTGTTTTTCGCTCTCCCTAGAGCACTGCTGCTTTAACTGTGTCCTGTGAGACAAAAGCGGGGGATCTACAGTTGCCCTTTGAAATCTGTAGTGTTTTTGGGTAGAAGTCTGAGCACAAGGTGCGTAGCTGTCTGCAGTAAATGTAGATGGATTTTATCAGTGTATGGCCCAAAGAATTTCAGAGACACTAAGTCTTCAGAGTCATCTTAAAACAAGATGGAACCCATCTATAGTGAAGCCAGAAGAATAGATCATTGAGGTGCACATTTTATGACCTTTTGCTGAAGCCAGTGGAAAATGGAGCACCATGTTACAATGACCTCTGTGGACCACAGATCTTTGAAGTGTGCATTTTTGGCAGTTCTACTCTTCAGCTGTTTCAATATGGTTAACGTCATCTGGGTGGTTTGTTGGATAGTTTTATAAAACAAAATGATATATTTAAATAAGTAATACGCATGACTATTACCTAATTTGGATTTCCTCCTTAACAAAATCATAAAGATCCATAAAATGGTAATATTTAGAAGCATAAGATGTAAATATTAGAACAGCTGCATGATCTATTGGATTTCTTAAGACCTGAGAACAGCAGTGGAGTGTTAAATGCAAAGCAAAGGTTCCTTGCTATATTACTGTAGAATAGGTTGGCTAAGCCTTGCATGTGAAGACTGAAAGTTAAATAGAGAGTTTTGATAAATTGTCATGTGCAGATTTCTTTGTGTCTTTTACCTGTTAATTATTTCCATGCACACATGTGGCTGCTGTAGGAAAATAAATATTTCAAGATTTTAAAAAAGAAACTGTTGCTGAGTTTATCTTGGCACTCACCTTACCTTATAGCGATTTCTTCTGGTCTGCTGACACATGGAGTTGCTTATATACGTTCAGTGTTTTGGCAATGTGCTGTAAGTGAAACACAGACATTTGTTCACACAAATCATGTAAAATCATACTTTGCATTGACTGACAGTTTCAAATAGAAGCATGGAAAAAGCTTTTTCAAAAAAATTATTTATTTTAGACACCTAGCAGACTTTTCCATTATGAAAAGTGAACTTTGAACTCTCATTATGTAATGGACATTTATACTTTTGGATGAGGTTTTGTTGCACGCAAAGCTCTGAAACTAAGATTACAGTAATTATTTTATTTAATTTCTTACGGTAGAATCCAAAGTAGTCTCTGTTTTTGAAAGATGATCACCTCAATGTCTTATCACACTCTGAGCTTACTTGCTGAAAAAGATGACTTATTTGACGGTGGAGCAATGTTAATGTTGTCACTTCAGAGATTGTGTTTCATCTTTCAAAGCATGTAGGCTTTGAGTAAGAGTCTCCCTCCTCTAAAGGGTTTAACGTTAATGAATGAAATGTGACTCCTGCAGAAAGCACAACTTGTGTTCATTTTAATAGGATAAGAATGGGAAACTTTTCCATTTTTGTCCATTTTGGTTGAAATGAAAGCTTATCAGAGCTGTAGCTGGCAGATTACTCTGTTATTAGGGCTGCATAACATTTTCAATTTTGGGCCTTTGTAATTAATTAAAATTTAATGTAGTATCCAATTGAAAATCTTTATACTTGCCCTGAAACAGTGGCTGAGTTGTTTGTGGATTTTCAGATAAAATGCTTAGTCTGTTTCTCAGAACAAAATAAGAGGATCATTGTGTTTTTAGCAGGGTTGGTAGAAAGGACTTTTTAGTTTGTTTTTGCTGTTAATGTATTTAATTGAGAAATTCTCATCCTGCTCTGCTTTGGAGGGAAGCATTGGATACCAACAGGAAAAGAGCTCTTGGTAGAATGCAGCTTTTATTATACTATCAGAAAAACACCCAAACTGACTAAGCTACAGGCATTTGAAAATCTTCACTTCATGTTCTCAGTAGACTCTGCTGGAATTTTTATTAAATACATCTTCTTAAAATCCCATTTGTATTGAGCATGATCTATCCCAGGCTACAGAGATTAAGCAGGGCTTCCTTGCAGTTGCTCCGCATGGCTGTAGTGCTGTTGGAAAGGGGCAGAAAGTAGGAAGACTCCTCTCTTTTCTGAGTTGCACCCAAGTGATGAGCAGGAGAAGGACAAAAACATCAAGAAGGAACTGAGTAAAAAGAGAAGGAAGCAGAATTGTGAGGACCAAAAGAGAGAGGGACAGGTAACAAAAGGTTAGGTGGTTAGTTGTAACAGGAGAGTCAGGTCAGATGTAGGGGAACAGATGACTTGAAGGGTGGGTAGGAGATCAGAACAGAGGGATTTGTATTAACATTTAGGTCTTGGGCACTTCCCCTCATCCCCCCCGCAAAAAGGAAATAATTTAAAAAATCACATTTTGCCTTGAGGCACTGTATTTTCTGCTGTCACTAAATGGCTTTGATACCTACTGGTGAGATGTCTCTTATTCCCTGTAGTACCTGGTGTGTATTAGTTCTGTCAGTTACTGTTTTAGCTCTGATAGTGAAGGCACATACCATTTGAATGCTGCAAGTAACCAAACATGGTTCTGCAAGATGGAATTTCTGTTCTTTCACTAAAGAAAACCCAGGTACACTTCATATCTTCTGGAGAGAAGGCTGAATGCTCAACCATGCTACTTAAAAAATGCCAGAATCTGCACACCCTTAAAATGACTGGTAGTCTTGTGAAGTAAATAGTTATTGTTTAGTGATATCCTTTGTAAATTCATATAATACAGTGGCTAATCTTTGATATCATTTTGTAATATGAAATGTAATGCTGCATTCAAACTCTAGGGATTTTTAAATTTTAAGTTGATCACAGTGTTCTCAGTATCTTTATTAGTGGTCTGGCTACTGCATTGGTGTTTGTGTTTTGGATGGATTGCTTGTGTAGAATTCAGTAGGAAATTTGCATGGAATTGATATATCCGTCGTTTCTATTTGATACATAAATCCTCATTTCTGGGAATGGGGATCCCATGTAAGAACCTTACAAATGGAAGTAGTATCTTGAATGGTATTTGTCCCTCAGCAGCCATGTGAGATGAAATAGTACTGACATTTTACATGTGGAGAGCAGGTGAAAGTCCAGCTCTGCAAAATTATTTAGGACTCAGTTCCTAAGCAGGCGGTTAGCTCTCTGATTTTGCTATTGATTTCAATTCTGGAATGAATATTAAATGAGGAATTTTTAAACTATCTGTACCTGTCTGTATCGGATGTAGTTGAAGGCCTTTTTGTATTATTTTACCCTGGCAAAGATTCTGCTTGTGGGGAGCAATTTGAATGTAGGCCCATCTGTTTTAATTAGGTAGCTAAATATTTTTGTTAGTTGGGCCCTACTTGTGATGGCCTGTCCAGGAGCGCAGAGGAGATTGACAATGAGAAAGGAAATTGATTTCATGTGTTGAAGACAGGTTGGTGTCTAACCCACTCCACTGGCATACTCTTGCACCTGCAGCTTCTCCTGATTCTTCAGCCATCAAGAAGGTTGCAGAGCACTTTGTCAACACCAGGGGAAAGTGAGATAAGGCACAAGGTTCTGCCTTAATTCTAATCCACAGAAAATCTGATGTCTTTATTCGGATAATTCTTCCGCTGTTTTTCTTGCCACTTTTTCAACTAAGCTTTTAATACAACAAGACACTGCGTATGCTTGCTTAGCTTAGGGCATGTGGATAATCTCATTAACTTCATGGGTCTAATATAATTGTGTGAACTAAGAAGCAAACATAGAATTTTCAGAACAAGATTGTGTTCTGGGTGAAGCTGTTGTCTTTCAGGGTTTGTGAAATGCTTCACTAAAAATTCTGTTGTTTATGGGAGTGGGCAGGAACAATGTATGGTCAACAACACGGTCATAGGAAGTTACACTTTCCCATACTATTTTGAGATTCTTTTTCTAGCTAAGATGGGTGTGTTTCAGAAAAGACACAGGAGGTGGTTGAAGACATATAGGAGTCCAGATACTAGAAAGATGCAGAGCAAAATCTTAGTACTTAGTATCATGTAACTAGGCAGCAATTATATATCTTGAATATCTGAGTTCATTCTTCCTAACATCTCTTTCTGTCATTGTGTATTACAACCATCTTGTATAGGTAACTTCTTTTCCCAGTTTCTTATGTCTGTCAAATGAGATGAGAATAAGGAGCACTAAGTCTGACTATCGGACCTCTCTTTATCATCTGAACAGTGATATTTCTTTAAAACTCCTGCAGTAGCTGTGCGTTTATGTTGAACAGACAGGAGACCTCCCGTTAACTTCTTGCAGATTTGTACGTTTATCTACAGGACGCTTTACGTTTCAAAAAGGAAAATTGCTCATCCAATGAAGTATCTACTAACAGAGGGAATTTTTTGAGATAATGTGTCTATGTTTCATTAAATATGTTGCTGGCACTGCCAGGAAAGACACAACTAGTCCTAAGCTTAAGATTGTATGGCTGTAGTTTTAAAGGGAATCAAGAACATAGCTCGACAGTGTGTCTGATACAGGATGGAGTTGGTGAGAGGTGTGAAGAGCTGCAGCTGCTGCTTCAGGTAGTCCCAAGGAGGACAGATGATTAAGCTGCGGATGCACTACATGAAGCCTAAAAAATGCTTTTTTCTTTTGACAGAGCATCATTTACCTTTTCTCAGTTGTTTTTGCTTCTTGTTGAATCCTGATTGGTGAGGTGAGAGACCAGAGATCATTCCAGCACTTTTCCCATGTGTTACTTTTGTGAGTGTACCACTTTTAAATGTTGGGGGAGATTTTGTCCCTTGAAATTAGCTGTTCTTGTATTCCCAAAAGCTTATACTGGTGTAATGCCAAAAGTCCATTTTGCTTGTCCTGTTTCTGACGGTGACCAATAGCAGATACCAGGAGAAGTGTATAAGAACAAGGCAATCGTACAGTATGCTCTGGTCTCTTCTGCCAATTTCTATTCATCTTCATGTTACAGTTTTCCTGTGCCAGAAGTCATAACTTTTTAATAGCTCTTAATGAAATTTCTGCATTAATTTTTTGACTGCTTTTTGAATTTGTATAAATTTGGTTGTGTCTGTCTATAACATCTTTCAGAAATGAAATCTTATCATTTATTCATGGATTGGGCAAATATCTCCCCTTTTTCTTTTTCTTTTTTTTCCCCCCTAAACCTTCAATGTATTGTAATCAATTTTATTTGATAGCCCAGAATTCATCTGTTAGTCAACAGTTGTTTTCTGTTCACTTTATTCTTGCTTATGATTGCAGGGTTCTTTTGCATTTTTCTTCCCTCTAAGATGAGAAGTCCTAATCTGTCTAGCAGTTTTTGTTGCCATTCTGTGCCCTGAAACCCTGCTGCTGTTTTAAGTGTCCTTTCTGGTTTGTTTTTCTATATTTGGATGAGGAAGGAGAGGACAACTGTAGTCAGTATTAAAAACGCAAAAGCATTATGGAATTATACAATGGCAAAATGATTCCACTGATCTGTTGTGTTCTGTATTCTTTTCTGATAATTCCAACATCACAGTGTTGTTGGTTTGGTTTTTGTTTTTTTTTTAAAACCTCTTCTGAACATTGGACTGACGTTTTATAGAACTGTTTATTGCAACTCCTGCCTCTCCTTCCTAACTGAGCAAATTCAGAGTGCTTTACTGGGTACACTGAATTAATATTGTTTTACCCTGTATGCAACCCTTTATCTAGATTCAATTTCAAGGGCTGTTTTATCACACTGACATTCACTGGTATGAATGCTATTGTTTGCAGATTGCTTTTTTCTTCACACTTAAATAACTCATCATCATTTAGTTTTAGCTCATCACTCTTAATTCCCTTAGTAGATCAGTTATGAAGATGCTGAGCAGTGTTTTTAGTACAGGAGATTCTAGTATTCTCAGTGCAGAGAACTCGCTGGTGGACAAGAACTCTTTTCTCCTCTTTTATATCTTTTGGCTATTTTATTTATCCATGTGCAGACCTTCCCCTCTTACCCTGCGGCAGCTTAGTTTTCTTCAGAGCTTTTGGCTTCAGAGTGAGAGATCTTGTTGAAATTATTTTTGAAGTCAAAACTGACTTTTAAATGGATTTTTATTCATCCACACTCATAGTGACTCCTTTAAAGAACTCCAGTAGATCTGGGAAACCTTTCTTTCTTCTGTGTAAACTGTTCTTACTCTTCTTTGTTATATAGCATTTTTCATGTTTTCCAATTCCAGGCTTTAGCTTTTTTGCTTGTATAGCTTCTACCAGTTTGCTGTGTGCTGGTGTTAGTCTTTATGGACTATTGTTTATTGGATTCCCCCTAGAGCCCTGTAAAAAGTTACATTCATCATTGCTACTTATGCTTTGACATTATCCCTAAAGTGTCAGCTTCAACTCAGCAGCTCTGTGCCTGCATAGATTAATTTGCAAGATTTGGCCTGATTTAACTGTCTTCCGTGGTTTTCCATGTCTTTTCCATGGAAAAAAGTCTGGTAAGAATACATTCATTATGATGCTTTATTCAGACTACGTGGTATTTTTTGACATCTCTGTAATTCCTTCCCTTTGTCTTCGTTGCAGTTGTTCACACTTCTGTTTTGATTTGCATATTGTAATTTGAAGGAAATTATTTTAATCTGTCAAACTCTTAGTTCAAATGCACGTTTTCTAAACTGTTAAGTCCTTGATAAAAACAAATTTTAAAAAAATAAGAATTTCCTTTTAAGATGCAAAATATAATTTTTTTCAATGCTGCAGCAATTATACAGATGTGAAATTGTTCTAAATTTCATGGTTGCAAAGGAAGTATTAGTAGGAGAATCTTAAGGGACTGACACCTCTACGAAAGGAACAATCTGAGACTCTCTTTTGGTATGTTTTACTAATAAAATGCAGAAGTTGATAAATGTTCAAATCCTCACTTCACTTTGAGTCTACTTAATGCTAATTAAAAAGAATCATGACAACTGGAGGATTAGTTCTTGTGCCAGATTGGGGGTTATTAGTCTTTAAAAGAATAGGTTGGAAAGCTTCACTATTTAATAAATATATAACATACTGAAGTATCTTAGTCCGTATGATACTGATTACAGTATGAATGTTTCTTTAAGATGGCATCTATCTTTCCATTAAGAATGCTGGATTTACAGAATCTGCCAATAATTTTGTTTTAAACTCTGGAAAATTGATAGGGGGAATTCCGTGTCATAGGTTCTGCAAGGTCAAACACTGCAGATATTGTTGCAGCACTGAAATTTTTGTCTTTTCCTTTGGATTTAAGGCGGAAGGAGAAAGGAGATGGAGTTTACTTTTGCATCAGGCTTATTCTTAAAAAATCTTACTGTTGTGATGTGAAGAGCTGGAATGTGTAACTCTTGAATATTACTTTTCTATCTTTGTTAATAGAATTATCACAACTATTTTAGTATGCTTCATAGATTTCAAAATAGTCTTAAATCTTGTAGTTAAAGATTGGTTTCTCATGACTATTCTTAGTGAATTAACTTGAAATTAATGATTGAACAGATTTGTACTCTGCATTCTGCAGATTTTTAGTATCTTGCAGTACGTCCCTTAAATATGAGTTTATATTTTGAAATGTGAGATTTTTACTAAACAAAGCCCTGAAACGTAATGAAACAGATGAAGTCACTTGGTTTTCTTATATCAGTTGATACTAAGGCAGGTAATAAATTGGATATGTGAAATAAATGCTAGGTAAAGCTTCTGTAGAATTGATGAGAGTCTGCCTTTCCTTATAAAATAACTAGGTTTTGTCTGGTAAAGTGGTTGTTAGTGTTGGCAGTGGTTCTGCACAGTAAAACATTTTGTTTAATTTGGTGGAAATAAAGAAAATTTGATGGTATGTGTGTAAATTGCTGTTAGTTATGCTGCTTTCCTCAGGATGCTCAGTAAGCATGTGGAATGCGAGCCCCAGCTCACTGCGGAGGAAGCTGATACAGGGAGCTATATGGGGACTCAGGGACAACATAAATCAGAATAAGAATTAGAAGTTTACAGCACACAAAATTGCCCATGTTCTGGTTTTAGTGCAGGCTTTTTCACGCATATTTTTCTTGCAGCATTGACTACTGCAGTCATATTGAATTTCTTTTTAAAAAAAAAACAAACCCCAACATAACTGACAGTCTTCCTGATTCAAAGAAAAGCTAGAAAGTCAGGTTGGTGAGTAGCACGTGAATACAGATAAAAACAATAGTGGTTTATTTTAATTTCTTTATTTTTTAGTCAGTCTTATCACTCCTAGGAATCACAGGTCTGAGTCCTTCAGATCTACTGAACACCTACGTGTATGCCTCTTGGCAAAGCATTCACAATAGGTGTATTATAATTTTATTTATGTGATTGTAAATTGGTAGTAATTACTTTAAAAAAACTCTACACCCTTATTGACTTCTTTCCAGCGGTTTTGAAGAGACTTTCAAAAATTCTGTGCTACTATACAACATTTTGTTCATCCTTTGAATGTCAGCACTGTTTTGAGTGTCTGAGCCTCTTTTTTGTAAACTAAAAAATTATCTGTAAATAAACTGACTTACTCCGACATTTTAAATATCTGTTTGAGGGTGAAGAGAGTGCAGGTTTCAAGCCCAAGTGTTGCTTTCTTTTTGGTGATAAGGAAGGTGAATAAAAAAGGAAGTTTTAAATTCTGCTTTTCACAAATAAGAAAGAAAAAGTGTAATTTTGAAGAAATATTGTGGGATTTGATGCAGTTTAGAAGCAAATAAATCTTATCAAATATATATGTAAATAATTTTATTCCTGAGTGCAACCATCAGAACGTGTTAATTATTTTAATGCTTTTATCCTCATTATTTGATAGTGTTAGATAATGTGTTTGTTATAGGTAAACATCACTTTATATTTGTGACTAGAAATACTTGTAGCTTTTCATAAATTCATGTCTTGAGGTTGCAGTGATTTACGTTACTTGGGAGTGCTGTGGTTAAGAAATAAAGCAACCATGGAGAAAATGTGTTTCCGGACTCTTTTGGAGGACTTGGTTGCATGTGATTGAAGGAGTTGTGTTAGAAACGAAAAAGGAGGGTGACTTCTGTAGACTGTTCCCGTTTGGCTTTGCAAATTAAGTTGTCAGATGCATTGCTTGATTTTATATGTTAAAACAGATGGTTTCAGTTCTCAAGCGGTTTAGTTTTGATCAGTTCAGTCTCTTGATTTTTTGTTCTTTAAATTTTGAAAATAACAGCTGAATTTTTAATTTAAAAGGTACATTTTAAAGTAGATAGTCTGTCACCTGAAAAAATCCTTCTCTCTTCGTCAGCTGTAACTGTGTGATGTGCTCCTTCGGCTGCACACACTGTTATCCCCGCTTTCCCTTCTTTCATGTTTGGGGCTCAGCGGGCAGGTCACTGGGCTGTGGATAATACCAGCTGTGGGTAGGGAGTTTAACGCTGCCCCAGTGTTCCCACCATAGCAAGGGTAGTGACCCTTGCTTTACGAAATACTTTGAGACCTCTTCATAAAATTTAATAGAGAGCAATGGTTTTCAGTCTTCTTGTTTTGTTTTGTTTTTTCTGTTTAGTAGCAGTAGCAATATGATAAGCATGTGGGTTTATTCTTTATATATTTTAAAAAAATAAGTTTAATTACACTGTTATTTTAAAAACTCAAAAATGAAATAAACAGTGTGTATTTTTGTTCTAGTCATAAATGTGGTCAGCAGTTAACATTTCCCGAGTCAGTTATGGCTTTTAGCCAAACGTCTCCCAGTAAAAGCAGAATGATGAATGTAATGTCACAGGTTGCAGTTTGACAAAGCAGCAGTGGGGAACAGAATGGCTGTGGGTAAAGCCACCACCCTGCCTGTGGCTTGGTTTGTCTCTTGATTGTTTGGATGAATTTTTTCTCTGCCTGTGCCTTGCCTTTAAGCAGAAGAGTGAAATATTTTTTCCTCGCTTGAGTAATTTTCACTGAATTTTCATCGATTATATGTTTGTGCCGAAGGTGAAGGGGATGAACTCAAAGGAAGGAATAAACCCAGAGTTAGTGTTAAAAGCCTTTCTAGCTGTGCTGTTTTGGTGGCTTGAACTAGTTTACTTAAATGCTACACTCCCCTCTTCTTCCAGAAGCAATAAATTTCTTCAAATAATGAACAAAGAATAAGAAATTATTTAAGAAAATAGTTATGTTTAAAATACTGTAAAAACACAAGAAGTCTTTTGGGGTATATGTTACTGTGATCTTAGGGAGGTACATCATGAAGAAACTAATTTCAGAGCTATCGTAAATTCACATATTAAAGTCGTTTAAGGTTTTGTTGAAGAGTTGTCCGTTCCCGTGCTGTCAAGGCTTCTGCAAGGTGATACCCAACTGCATAACCTCTCTATAGGATATGAAATGGGATGAGGGGAATGAGCAGTGGGACTTGGCTCCCGCAAGTGCGTGTGTGTACAGGCAGACACATCACACACACCAGACCGCCTGTCTTCTCGTGTCTGACGACGGCGGTTGTGATCACCCAGGAGAACGGGGGTTACAGGCAAGGCAGGAGACTGATGGCGTTTGTTCTTTGAGGCATGTTATGCTGGAATTTGGTTTTGCTTTCATTCTGTCAGATTCCTGATCTGATGACTTTCAGGCTGGCTGAGGTGTGGTTCTGTTTGCTCCAAACTGTCAGGCCGCTGGGAGGACATCCATTGTTTTGAATTACACCTCAAGTGTGTGTGTCTTGATTCACAACTCCTAGAGGGCTGAAAACTGCTTTTAGAGAACCGTAAGCAACATAATTCAGAAACTGGAATGTTGGATTGAAGTACAGAATAATAAACTATTAACATTCTGTGTATCTTTTCTCCTGGTGGTCTGTAACAACTTTTATGGAGTTCAAAATTTAAATACATTACAATTCTTATAACTTTTTTTTTATATTGTTTATGTTGAAATACATTTTCCAGTCACATATCAAAGTACTGCTCAGTTTTGCCATTGAAATGGCTGTTTTATATTCCCTTTACATTGAAGAGCCTACTTTGTGCTCCAAGAACGATGAGAAACTTGTTTATGAAATTGGTGTATATTCAACGTTAATTAAAGATAGCATTCAGCTTTCCAACAAGAATCTTTAAAGATGGCTGAAAGCCATATTTATGCAGTGGCAACCAAGATGCATCTGTGAGATTCTGTGAGACTCGGTCACCGTCTCTCCGCTATAGCCATGGATCTCGTGAATGACAAGGTGGGGGTCTTTGGAACGGCTGAAGATTAGCATCCCCTGCTGTTTTGTAATTATCAGAATCTGGACAGTCATTTATTTGAATGAAATAATGCATACAGTTTGTGCCTCCAAAGAAAAGCATACATAATGTGATTGTAAGAAGAGGTTTTCAATCTCTCAGTGGGATGTCATAGGGTATGTTTATAAACTTCAACCTAGCAGTTGCTCTGCAGTGGAATTCCACTGGTATTGAGATAATAATTTGCACAGTCAAATTGCTTTCTTTACAAAAACCCAGGGAATTATGAGACCTTAATCCTTTATTAATGTCAACCCATAGGCAGCAAGAAAGCGTAAGATTGCCATTCGAAAAGCCCAGGGGAAAAATCTTGAGGCCATCCGAGAGCTGAATGAGTATCTGGAACAGTGAGTGTCTTACAAGAATACGGATTGTGTTTTGCTATTCTGATAAATCTTTTTAATTAAAATGGAATTTGCATTTGATTTACGCTTTTGCTTCCGTGCTGGTCATTTACAGAATCCCTTGCACATTCTTTCTTTTTTCCTTTTTTGCTCTCTTGTCTTCTCTATACAGATTTGTTGGAGACCAAGAAGCTTGGCATGAACTTGCAGAACTTTACATCAATGAACATGAGTAAGTTGTTTGCTAAGTCCACATAAAAACGGTTAAATTGAAACCTTCTCTGTGTAAGTCAAAGACCTCAGTGATTTTTTTTGAAGGACTAGTGTTAGAAAGTATGCTGTCTCTTTTCCAGTATAACAAGCATCAACAGGAAATAATTACCAACGTTATTTGACTACCAAATGCTTTAAGAAGGCATTTTATTTTAAACAGAAACGGTTTACTTAATTACCAGTATGTTTCAGTTATTTTTTTGAATCCAGTATTATAAAAGAATTGGTTTGAGTGTAGCAGGGAACAGCACTTATTTCCCACAATTTTTCGTTCAAGTGATGTTTTTTACTAGTTAGAGATTTAAAATTCTTTACTTCTAAAATCAGTTGATCACGGCAACTGATATTCTGATTTTCTTTTAGCCTCTGCAAGAACTTTTGGTAACCTTTAAAAAAAAACAAAACAAAACATGGATCTCGAGTTAGAGGCATTTGGTCGCCTGGGTACAAAACCCAATGCAATCAAGAATGCTGAATGTTGTATTAACTTGCTTATTGGATATTTAATGTTTTTGTTAGCTTTTTTTTATTGCTGTAGTGACAGGAGGAAATCCCAGTGTGAGAGGATTAGCTCAAAGCCTTAGTGCAAGTTTTCTAATATCACAGCATTAATTCTAACCTCCACCCAAAGGCATATCTTTTTCCCCCCTCCTTGTTTAGTTCTTCAGCCCAGCCCGAACTATATCACATTGTTTCCCTCTTTTCTAGAGTAGTAAAAGAGTCATTCTCAAGGAAGAAATAGCCATTCTCACTGTGATGAAAAAGTAGTTCGCCTCTCCTTCCACCCCATTCTCAAAGAAAATAATTATTAAACTCTTTCAAACACTGACTTAAGGAATAATCTAGAATTTTGATATCCAGATTTTTATTTGTTTTGGGAAATTCACCAGCCGTTTTTCCAAGAAAACAGCTATTTATTTTTTTTAATAGTTAGAAAGATATTTAAACTTGCCAAATCTGGTGGTACAAAAGTGAATGAGAAATGATAGAGTGGTGCAAACATATGTGTTGCAGTACTCGTTGTTGGTTTTTTTATTTTTCTATAATCTTTATTAGAAAATTATGTGATAAAACCTGAGAAAAAAATTGCTTTTTCCTTGTATTTGTCTTGGTTTGTTATTCCAATAAAAAAATAATTTGTAGAATTCTCTCAGTTCATTGAAGAAAATTGACTGTCCTCACTGTATTTCTATGAGTATCGTTGCTGTTATCATTTTGATGAAAAAATTGAAATCTTGGGGAAAAAATTGGGATCTTGGCTAAAAAGCAACTAAAAGTTGATTTTTAAAAAAGGAAACAATTCATCAATTTACTTGTTTTACCAGTGCTGCAAATTTAGTCTGGTTTGGGAAATCCCCATGCTGTTACCATTGTTCATAAACACACTTAGATGTACAAGGTTCACGTAGGCCTTAATTCTGCGCTCTGTTCCGGGATGAGGACTGTGGCTTCTGCTTTTGGAGAATGAGGTGGCTATCCTTTTATCTCCAAATTAGTATTTGAAATGCATGTGCAACTATCATAACATGAACAGGAAAAAACCCACAATATTTAAGAAATAAGATTTAATAGATTAAATGGTTTAATATTGTCTCAAAATTGCTAAATTGCTTTTACTGTGATCTTAAGAATTTTCCCACACTGTCATTATAAACATTGCATCTTTAAATTTTGGAATCCTGTCATATAAACTCTGTGCAATAGTGCTGTCACATATCTGTAGAAGCAGCAAATTCTGCAGGAATCTCTGCTAGTTGAAAGATTATGAAGCTAAGATTTTTATAATTAAATAAACCTACATTTTGAGCTTGACTTCATAATGCTTTCTGAAAGCTTCCATTTAAAGAACAAGTATTAGCCTTTTCTTTTGCAATGATAAGCTGTTGCCCATTTGGACTGGTATGATGCTGTTTTCATACATAGTTTTGAACTGTTTGATTTTTAGACTTGTTCTTAGTATGGTTTTTCAGTCTCACATCTGTGATTGACTGTGAGCAGGTAAAGGAGACAGTGTAAATGCTCTGGTCTGTAGCTCGGTTTGTGAATCCCCAGGTAGCTGAATTTTCGTGTAGAAAAAAATGAACTATTTTTTAGTCTGAGTTCAAATGTCTTGTAGCGCCTAATGCCTGTTTCTACTCATCACACTTGTTGATCAGAAATGTCACCTATTAATAAGAAATGAGTATATTAAATGCTTTCCATTAGCAGTTCCATATGTACCTAGACTATTAAATTTTGCATACTTTTCACTATCTAAGATGTAAAAATAGTAACTTGAGGTTTCAAACATCATTTAAAAATAAAACATTTTCTTAATTGTGAATCACGTGAATTTATAGGGGGAAGAGTAAGACTTCTTTTATTGTGATGTGAGGAAACTGAAGCAAAGAACTGTATACTCTGTTTCATTTGTCACTGTTTTTTATATTCCTCAGCTATGCAAAGGCAGCCTTCTGCTTAGAGGAGCTGATGATGACTAATCCACACAACCACTTATACTGTCAGCAATATGCTGAAGTAAGTATTTTCAGAAAAATCAATTATGTTTGAATACATATTCTGTTCTTATGTTGCTGAAGTGGTGAAAATGGCATAAAAATGGTTTCTTTAATTTTTCCCTAGGAGATTTAAGCGAGTACACAGAGAATGTTAACATCTCATAGAAATTAACATGTTAAGAAAACGGTGTTTTCTTACTCAATGTGACTAAGCTAAATATAAGAGTAAAGGCAGGAATTATTGGAGATAAAAATTCATTTTAAATGAGCTATTCTTGTTGACGTGTTTATGCACTTTTCAAATTAAGTGCATGAGAAGTTAAACTTCTCCACAACGATGCTGCCCAAGAGGTAACGATATATTGCCTGTTTTTCTGGAGCCAGATCTTGGAGTCCAAAGTCAGGAAATTTTTCCTGAAAGAGCTCTAGGGGTAGAGAGGGCCCTTAGAAGTTTTAGCTCAAAGTTTTTAGCCATTTGCACTCTTTTTTTCAGATACATATTTTTTTTCCTAAATGATACTGTTAACTGCTTAGAGTGCATTTAATTTATTTTTTTCTTGGATAAAATGGGGTTCACATTAAAATTTGGGAGTCTAAATATCTTTCTCGTAGAAAGACTGTGAAACATGTCTTCTAGCATTTATCCCTCTTTTTGTTGATCTAGTAACAGGCAAAATGAATAGAAAGACAATGGAGTAACCCTCTAAACTTTGCACGCTATTTTGCAGTTGAATAGGTAATGAAAGGCAGTGTGTTGTTTTGTGCACTGGTGTAATGCTGTGCTGAAGGAATATAGAGTTGGTATGGATTTATAGCAGTCAGAATTTAGCTCTAGATTTAAAGTTTGCGTTACTTTTCTTAAGAGACTATCCCCAGCTTCTAAATATATATAGGTGCAAAATAATCACTTTTCATTCTTGTAGCAATAAAATAATTAAATGCTGGCTTTTTTTTTCTCCTACAGTTAAATATTTTAAATTTTTTATATTGAAAGGAACTTGGATTTCTCCCAAGCCAGTATTTGGCGTTTGGTAGGACTCACCCGATTTGAAATATCGTGTGAAACAAACCTGAAGTGAAGTTTCATAATATCTTTGCTTTAAGAGTGAATGCCTGAGGTATGGATGACACGTGCAAGTTTCAGGAGCTTATCGTTTTTACAGGTTAAATACACTCAAGGGGGGCTTGAAAACCTTGAGCTATCAAGAAAGTATTTTGCACAAGCACTGAAGCTTAACAACAGAAATATGAGAGCTTTGTTTGGACTATACATGGTAAGCATGATTATGTATTTTCCATGTTATCATTTTGCATATGTTTTTATGCACAAATATTATCCTTTATCATTTGCTCATTTTTTTTTCCTTTTGGTTTAACTTAATAGCTCAGATTATTGAGTTTTAAAATACTGAGCATGTTGAGCTTTAATTAGGAAAAACAATTGTTTAAAAAGTTTAACTAATTCTTAATTGGATGCTGTTTACCAGTACCTGTTTTTTTTGTTTGGTTTTTTTTTTTTTCTCTTTTTCCTCTGCGATTGTGCGTGGTGCTCTGAATGCAAAGGTGCTGAATGCTCTCAGTTTATTTCATGCACAAATCTTTTATAGTAACACTGTTTTTATTTTTGTATTCCTAGTCTGCCAGCCATATTGCTTCCAATCCAAAAGCAAGTGCAAAAATGAAAAAAGATAATATGAAATATGCCAGCTGGGCAGCTAACCAAATAAACAGAGCATACCAGGTTAGTGCATCGTTGTTTTATGATACTCTTAACACACTGCATAGTGCTTTTCTGCACTTTTATCAACTGCTGTTCAGGAGGTTAGGTAAGTCTTGCAGATCAGCATAATTTGCTTGGATTTTTTTGTGTTCTCTTTGATTTCCTGGAAGCCTCAATTAATATAAGATTTTTCTGATATTTCACAGTTATTAATTAGTATTATTTACTTATTAGCTTTAAACAGGTTTTTTTCTACTAACATTAACTGAATGTACGCTAGTGTAATGTTGACCTCCAAGACTCAGTTCCACAGCTTAGTATTTTAATAAAACTTGGTGTGTCGTAATTCTTAGAGAGGTCATGAGAGACATGGTCATCTACTTCTATTTTACCAGAAGACAAATGAAAATTCTAGAGTTTTATTTTCCTTCAATTTATTCTGACCTTTCAAAATCATATTTAATGGTGTTCCTAATAATTACCTTAGTAATTGTGACTGAAGTTGCTTTTCTGTAGTTTTATAGATAAATGCCTATTGAATTGTGAAAATGTAGACTTTGTAGGCCAGAATCAAAGCTTACTGAACTCATTAGGAGTCTTTTTAGCTACTTGAAAAGTTATGCATAAACATCTGTATTTGCTTTTGTATTATAAACCTCTATATTTTTTCTATAACTATGAATGAAAACAGGGTTTAGCCCATAGATGCTGCTGTCCCTGCATCCCAAATACAGTGTTTCTGTTTGACTGCCTTATAGCTGTTCTTAATGATCTGCCAATGAAAGTTTATTTATAAGTAATCCTGACCATCAACACCATACTGTCTGGTTCTCCCCAGAAGTTTTTCTGAGCAAAAATGTTGGTATTAAATGCAAAGACTGTATACACATGTAACACTCCTTTCTCTTTGTAATATTTCAGTGTCAGATCCCAATATTTAATTTTTCTCTTGCTGCTGCTGTTTCACAGTTAATGCTGCCAAATGGCTTTTTGAGCAGCTCAGTCTATTAAGGAATTAAATTGGGATTTTCTTTCATGGCCAATGCATTTTTCTTAATACACTGTATTTCAATTCATTGCCGAGAGTGCAGCTTCTTGTGGCTGACGTGTTTTTGATGTATTACAACTTTGAAGTATTTTCCATTTCCCCTGATTGGCCCTGTAGCTTCTGACTGTACTTTACAGTGAAGAATACTGTATCCCTGAGGACATAATTAGCCGTTTTATACCTGTGTGCCTAAAGTTTCTTTCTGTTTTGCTGTTTAAATGACTCCCTGCTTTTCATTAATAAACCATTTACGTGCTCATGACAGTGAGGTGTGTATGAATTACCATCTTCATCCAATTTCCCATAAATAAGCAGGATTTTAGTATATCTAACATTCCTGTAAGCATCATATTGATAGAAAACCCAAGTATTGCAGGATTTAAAAAAAAAATAAACAAAAATCCTCCAAAACCCCGCAAAGAACAGAATGCACCATTAATTGATTCACATTAATAGAATAAAACAGGTTTTAAATGATGTGTGAATTTTGAGTGAAAACTTTTTTTTTCACTGTTTTACATCTTAATAAAATGAACTGCATAGATTAGAGGGGTTTTGAATGCATTTTTTAAGTGA